>VNJU01008907.1:0-32872 GCA_008042675.1 Drosophila seguyi | reverse complement strand
TCGTCCCGTATTGTATTGGTTATTGTAATTATTGTTATGACTGCGAAAATTACCTCTACAGTTTCCGCGTCCGCGGTTTGCGCCGCGCTGTGGCCTATTTTTGTAATATAGGACAGTGTTTGGCTGTCCGGTTGCCTCTGTGCAACAATTTACAAATTTGGATACAGCCTCATTCATGGTATTGAAGGTACCAGCTTGCATGATAAGTTTAACCTTATCGATAGGGCAATTTTTAGTCATTGCTTTGATTGCGTGCTGGGTGGAATAACTTCTGGCTAACTCTAGCGGTAAACCGTCTGTTATATATTCACCTTATAACATTTTAGTCATCTGCTCAACCTCTAATGTGTACTGGTTGGCAGTTTTATTGCGTTGCTGTAGGTTCATCAGTTTTGCTGATAATACTTCTACAGTTTCGCCTTTGACATTGCTTTTTAATCTGGAAATGATTTCGGTTATACGTGTTTTATTTCCGATTAAATTTCTGGCTACAGCTTTTAGCCGTGATTTTATTATCGGAGCTGTTAATTGTTCGTGTTCGCCTGTTATTAATTCCAAAATTTGTAGTGCATCAATAAAACTTTGTAAGTTTTCAGCTTTACCATCAAAAACTGGTATAAGCTTAGTGGCTTTATTAATAAAATCGATATTGGTTTGCGCCATTGTGCTATTGTTGCCTGGTTTATTCTCTATTATGCTTGAAGAAGTATCGGAATCTGTGGAGTTATACAGATATGACATCAAAACAGCTGGAATAGGGAGGTTATTTAGATCCTGCTCTTCTATTTTAAGGTTTTGTCTTAAGCTCTTCTGACTATATTTGGTCAGTGTCATTTTGTTTTGTTAATTCCGGTTCATCACTAATTTCAATAGTTAGAGAAGAGTTAAGTATGGTTGGTACTGATATATCTAGTTTAAACTTTAATTTAATTGATATTAAATTAGATCGTAGTCTGGTCAAATATGTTGATACTTGGGACTAATGGTCTTTATTTAATGTTTCTTTCTGGCTATGTACGTGCTTCATTAAAGCAGTTTACTAATATCTCAAAATGTTTTTTAATGGTATTTCTTTGGATTGGCCTGTTCTGTGTAAGTGACTTATATGATTTATCAAAGTCAATTTTTATATTATTTAATTCTTTATATAATTCATTCCACTCCATTATTTTATGGATATGAACTCTTTTTTTAAGATAAGGGTAAACTGAGGTCTATCATATGTTTCTCTAATTGCCTTTAGTGTAGCCGTACTTTAGATAATATATTTCTTTTTAATTTTTATTTGCAATTAATTTTATTTAATTTATTTCATTTTCTTAAATTTACAAACTTAAATATGTTGTTTGTGCTCTTTTTTTTTAATTTTGTCCAGGTCATTTACCTGGCTTATATATTTATTTTTAAAACATTTATTATGTAATTTATATAATTTATAAAAAACAATTTGCGAATATTATAACAACAATTATTATTAACAATATTTTTATTAATTCCAAGTCATAAATATTTGTTTCTACTTTATTTATGACAATGGCTGTGGTGTCCACTGACTTCACGTCTACTAGTCCCATTTTGGGCATAAATATTTTTGAGTTTTTGTTATATGTATTTAATTTCTTTTCTGTAAATTAATTTGCTTATTGCATTACTTTGCATTAATTTTTTTTTTACAAATTTTCCTGCCTATTGTTTTGTATAGCCTTACGGGCTATACTTCTAATCGAGCGAATGTTGTTTCTCCCAATTTTACAAAAATTTTTATAATTATAATTAATAAAGATAAGAATGTACTGCTCCAGTCCAGGGTAGTCCGGGATAGTATGCGTATGTTATCCGGAGCCGGCGCTGGTCTTTGTGCTGGTCTTTATTTTAGGCTTGTTGATTCATACAAGGGTCCTTGGCAGTCGGCTGGGCAGACGTCCTTCCTTCTCGGCAACGGCTTGGGAGATGGTGGTTTGTTTATATAATGGTGAGTGAGTTGCGGAAGTTTTCTCTCAGAAAATCGAGTTCGGCAGTTAATTTCTCTGCTGTAGCCCATAGGGGCGGTGTTTTACTCGTATATAATAGCCACTTGAGATGCGCTATTCTTTTATATTTATCTTGTTTTTTTGACCTCCGCGTTTGCCCATACCGCACTATACTCACTCAGTATATTTATACCCTTGCAGGGTATTATAGTTTTAGTCAGAAGTTTGCAACGCAGTGAAGGAGACATTTCCGACCCTATAAAGTATATATATTCTTGATCAGCATCAACAGCCGAGTCGATCTAGCCATGTCCGTCTGTCCGTCTGTCCGTCTGTCCGTCCGTCCGTTTCTACGCAAACTAGTCCCTCAGTTTTGAAGCTATCTGAATGAAACTTTGCAGACAGTCTTCTATATGCTCTCATTACTACATAAGTCGGAAGGGGCCCGATCGGACGACTATATCATATAGCTGCCATAGGAACAATCGGTAAATTTTAATGAAAAAAATGATAACTTAACCAATTTTTAAGATATTTGCATAAAATTGTAGATCTGACCATTTAGTACTATTTTTGAATTTCGGTTTTAATTTCAAAATCGGACCTCTATATCATATAGGTGCCATAGGACCGATCGGAAAATTTTGAGAAAAAAATCTAACTAAGCCAATTTTCCACATATTTTCATAAAATTTGAGACATGGCCTTTTTGTATTATTTCAGAACTTCGGTTTTAATTTAATCAAAATCGGACCACTATATCATATAGCTGCCATAGGAATATATATATATATCTGTTTGGCTTTGTTGCTTGCAACATTTTTCGCCAGCAACATTCTGCATTGGCAACATTTATTTTATGACAGTACCCGAGGAAGCGAAAAAGTCAGAGCATTTTTCTTCTTCTTCTAATTACTGCAAGGGTATTTAAATTTCGGCATCCCGAAGTTAGATTTCTTTCTTGTTTTTTTGTGTCTTCAGTTTCCAGGTCTGTTGTTGTTGCTCATGTTGATTGTCCAGGCCATCAATAATTTTGTTCAATATGTGTTGCTTGTACTCCAGCTTGGCCAGGATGTCGGACTCGCGGAACAGGAAGAGCTCCTTCTGGTCACCCTCCAGATTAACCTTGGTGCCGCCAAATTCGGGCAGTAAAACGCGTTCGCCCTTTTTCACGGCAATGGGAATGTGGGCTACTGTTGATGTTGTTGTTGTTGCAGATTTTAATGCTTCTGCACGGTCGCCATGTAATATAACGATAGGTTTCCTTTTTAATGTTAAACCCATATAACATAAAGATAGGTTCAGTTTTAGTTTGGATTCATTTCAGGAGCGGCCATGGTGCCGCATCCAACGTTCAGTGGTATCTCTTCTTACATTTTTCCTTAGGTTCTAAGTAAGCCTAAGTCTCATTGCTGCGCTGCCCACAGTTGGGCAGCAGAGAGATGGTTATATATATATCCTATATGTTATATACCTGTTTATGTTCTCCTAAGCTGGAGCGCTACGGTACATGCATACAGTCAAGTGTCAGTCAGCGCGTGTAACAATCGACTCATATTTCGGCCCCTTGGGTTTAAGACCGGGGCTCTGTTTTTGTAAACACGGGAACAAAGAACAGAGTGATGTATTTATTATGTACTATTGGTACAGTAAATATTCATGATGTATGCATACTACACAGAATACATTTTGGAAGCTTATTACGTAAACCTCTTGCATTCTGATAGGAGATAGAGAGGGAATTTGTTAGTTTTTTGGAGCGGATGACGTAGAGGGCGCAGTGGTCTGGTCGGGCCTGGGAAGACTTATTCTTACAGGCCGCAGTTTCTTTTTCTTAGCTTCGTACTCCTTGACAACCACGTACTCTGGCCAGAAATTCCTAGAGCATATCGTGTCAAACAGTTCTTTAGGACATTTATTTTAAAAGATTAAATGTCCCTAGCATACAAAAATTTTAATTTTACCACCTTTTATTTTATTATTTTCAACTCCAGTTTTGCCTTGAATAAAGGCAATGACATCTTCCGATGTCTGGGCAGGAGAGAGCCGCGAAACAAATATTTGTTTTGTAGGTGGTACTACAATAAGGGCTATCGGCGATGCAGACTACCTATCTGCATTGACGATATCGGCCGGTAGTCCGGGCATGACACCCTGGGCAGGTAAATTAACGAGGCTCTGAGGGCTCAATATATGAGACCCCCCGGGGGCGCGGTCCCTCCACCGGCACATTCGGGTACCGAATCTTTTTTGCCACTCGACCTTAGAACTCAGGGGTTTAGGGATCCCTCTGTATGCTGCAGATCAGTTGGGGTTATTTTGCGCCTAGGAGACTCCTTTAATAGCTTTAGGCTATTCAATTGAGTGTCCAGCACCAAAATATATGTTGAGTTTTACGAAATCCCGTTAATACGTCCTTAAAACCGCCCTTAATTTGCCGCATAGAAGACATCATTTCTCTTTCCACCTCGCGACAGGCTTCACAGCAGTAACGTAGACCGAAGTTTTTCTTACATCTACCACTGTCCGACCCGCAACACCAATGCACTTGGCATGCACCATGTTGTCGCACAGCCAGCAGCAGACGGCAAGATCATTTGCGGAAACATCCGTATTACACATTTTAACAACGCAGACAACGGACATTATAAAGACTTACCACTGTACCTTTACGTAAGAAGAGATAGGAATGTACAGCTGCACCGAAAGAGCGGGAGAGTGAGAGAGCGTGTAAGCGGGTGAGCATGGAAACTAACTTATTATCTAGCTGTCATGACGGCGCAAGCTAAACGGAGAAGGCACAAATAGGAATGCAAAAAATGCAATTGGCAGCACAACTGAAATGTGAAACTTATAATAAACTAAAAATATAAAAAAAAATAGCTGCATGCACACCAAGTGAACGGGAACTTTAGTAGTCACAAAATCGAAGAGTTAAATAAAACACCGGCAGTTTTTATTCAAAAATTACGAGAAACGATAGCGCAAGAAAAAAACACGCCCGTTTACTGGGAAGAGAGAAAGCTTTCTTTCTTTAGTGCGAGGGTTCTTCCACAGCCTTAGGTTTGGCACTTGGCATTCCCGCATGTTACAGCCACAGAGCCGTGTCTCAGGGCCATCACCCTCGACAAGATGGCGGACTGGATTCTGATAGCTGGTCCGTCGTGGGCAGACTGTTGGGATAATCGGTTAGCTTCGCCGAGCTTGCTACTTCCCTATAGGCCTTCCTGCCCAGCTGCAGCTGCGACAGTAGAGGCTGCTTGAACCTCCGTGGCAAGCGGTACGGTTGCAAGTCCACCCTTCATGAAGGCTCTAGGTACTGCGGTTCTAGTCATGGTCCTCTTTGTCGACGCCTCTACTGTGGTTGTGTTGGCCGATCTTCCCCTTTTGTTGGTCCCGCCACTCTTGCTGGGCACTGTCCTAGGAGGGTCCATAGGCTAGACTCTTGGCCTCCTTCAAGGGTACGCCGTTCGCAAGGAGTCTGCGCAACCTTTTCCTTGCAGCGCCTGATAGTGCGATACGCTTCGGTTTTTCAGCTCTTGGAACCGCGAGACCCTGCTTTTGTATTATTAATAATGGTATCCATGTATTGGTCCCATGAGTAATGAAGAAAAGAGTATCCCACGGAGTAGAGCCTCATACCCCGGATCGAGCGCTTATACGACCGTAGGTGCCAGTTATTTGGAAGTCATCATTAAAAGACACAGTAACGTAGTGCCATTTATCACGGGGGACGGTACAGTAACACCGGTGACTACGAGTTTTTTCGATTTGCCCTCTCTAGATCCGCCATATTTTAAAGCAGGAACACCTTGAGCAGGATGTGGCTCTTTACAATGTATAGTCGGTCTTAAGTAGTCGGCATGTGACTGACAACTTCCACTGGCTGAGTCAGATCGGCGTGGCGACGGGCACACACGCTTCAATAACAAATCCTTGATCAATATCATCAAGATGGATACTTTTAGGGATTGACTTTCTAGCCGGCAACAGCACATTACTGAGTGGCGAATTGGTGCTGGAAAAAGCAACGGCAGTTAATGTGGTGAGCAATGAAAGCCCTGTAGGCGCACCGACTGACGACGAGAAAGAAGACACCTACACCTACCCTGTGCCTAGAATGAACTTTATCTTGGACCACCTAAGGAAGCCAACCATAAAAACAATCGATCTGAAGTCGGGAAACTGGCAGAAAAACAGGCATTCACAGTACCCCGACAGGGTCTGTTTCAGTGGAAAATGATGTCATTTTGACTAACTACAGCACCGGTGATATTTTAGAGGGCACTGAACACGATCATAGGATCCGAAATGGAGCCGTTTGCGTTCGCATACTTGGACGACATTGTCGCCATCGGGCGAAAAAAAAGGAACATTTCTGCAACAGGCCAATCTGAGGATCAACCTGGATAAGTGCCACTTCTTCCAAAAGGAAATCAAATATCTTGGACACGTAATGAGCGACCGTCGGATAAGAACCGATCCAGAGAAGGTCCTAGCGATTTAGAAAATACCGACACCAACTACTACGAATGAAGTACATAGATTCCTTGGGATGGCATCGCCGTATAGACGGTTCATACCCAACTTTACGGAAAAGGCCGTTGAACTCCAAAACCTGACTGGGAAAAGGCAAAAGATCGAATGGAACAAAGCATCAAGAATCCTTCACCAGTCTGAAGAAGAACAAAAAGAACAAGTGCGCCCGTACTGGCATGTCCTGATTTTACACCACAGTTTGAGGCAAAGTCACAAACCTAGTTTAATGTAAATATGTACCATAATGACCCGATCGTTCCAGGGAAACGCAGGAAGGGTTTAGTTATTACTCAATTTATTTGGTATCTCTTTCTTTGCTGTTTAAACATCCACACTGTTCGATGGTTTGCACCAGAGTCAGTCATCCTCACGCTTGGCGATCGTTTTAAACCCCAGACGTTGACTCCGCATCGCCGCTCTCCCGACGCTTGGTTGTTGGCAATGCCGGTCGCCACATCCCTCCTTTGTTAACGAGTTTTAGTTTTAATGGCGGCAGGGGTGGCTGGATCCCGAGACTTCCTTCTGTGAGCTGGAGTGCCGCGTCCTGCGAAGTAGGTATTGGTTCCGATACGCTGGCATCTGACATAGGCGTTGGGCAGGAGGGTGGACACGTCTGGCTAGCTGGAATTTCCTGGACTTCCACAATGTTATTCTGTCGCCTCAACAGAGTAAATTCCGTCTTGTCGAATTGAGATGTAAGTTTGTTTGGAACCACATTTTTTAAAAATACTTTGTCGCCTACTTCTATATCGACTTCCTTTGCCCCTCTTCTTATATTTTTCTCGCAGATTTCGTTAATACCTGGGATTTTCACGGATGACTCTGTTGAACATAAGCTTTGTCGGCGCTGCCCCTGTTGTTCCATGCGGGGTTACATTGTACATAAGAACAAATTTTTGGATTTCCTCCTTGTAGTTTTTCCCATTTGCGTATGCTATTTTTAGGCGTTTCACAAGGGCTCTGTTTATGTTTTCAACTTCCCCGTTTGCTTGCGGGCAATGTGTTGGGGTTTTAACTTGTTTAATGCCGCACGCTTTGCAGTAGTTAGAAAACTCCTCGCTAATATATTGGCGTCCGTTATCAGTTCTTAGGTACTCAGGATATCCCAGTCTGCAAAAGATCTCTTTCATTGACTCTATCAGGGTCGTGGAAGAGATGGTTTTAAGAAACTTATGCTCCATATATCTTGAGACGTAGTCAATAAAGACCAGAACATATTCATTGTTGGGTAAAGGACCTAGCAAATCCGATGCTACCCAAATCCACGGGCCAGTGGGAAAAGGATTTCTATTCATAGGGGCCGGCCGGAAATCTTGCGATACCAGGCAGCAAGCTTTGACGAATTTATTTGCATTTCTGTCTATATGTGGCCACCATACTTTGGACCGCAGGCGGCGTTTCATTGCTGTTTCGCCGGGATGTACTTCGTGGGCTAACTCCAGTATTTTTATTCTAAGAGATCTTGGAACGACTATTCGGTTTCCTCTCAAAAGAAGCGAGCCAACCGCTGAGAGCTCGTTCCGAAACGGGTAGAACTTCACTAATATATCGGACTTCCAGGAGTTGTTCTCTAAGTTATTGATTGCGTCCATAATCTCTTCATCCCTCTTGGAAGATTCTGCTATTTCAGGGATTGTCATAGATCTTGGAATGGAGTTCTGTACCAGGCGTAGAAAGCTGTATTCCGTTCTGATATCCGTTGGTTCTATGGTAGGTAGTTGACAGAGTCGAGACAACGCATCTTATATGTTGTCTTTTCCGGATTTATAGATAACGGTGAACGTATATGCCTTTAGCCGCAGCAGCCATCTTTCAATGCGGGCTGGGGGCTTAGACGTTGGTTTGAAAATAGCTTCCAAGGGTTTGTGATCAGTTACGAGTTCGAAATGCAGGCCTGCCAAGTAATAGTCAAATTTTTCCACAGCCCAAACCAGGGCGAGGCTCTCCTTATCCGTTTGAGAGTAGCCTTTCTCCACCTCCGACAGGGCCTTGCTAGCAAAGGTATATATTAATGGTTCAAAGTCTGCTTTAAATTGCATTAAAACAGCCCCAAGGGCAACCGGGCTAGCCTCTTCAGCCCCCCGCTCAACGGAAATTGGAGCCTCGAAAATACAAATTACTCGAAGTAATTTATTAGAGGCATATCCTCGGAATTGCTTTACTGTATGGGTTCTTACATTAAAGACTGTGACTTTTCCCTTCACCAGCCGAGACCAGTCTGCGTGGCTGATAAGGTTAAACTTGCAGCCGGAGTCGATGATTAAAGGAATATTACGACCTCCCACTCGGCATCGTATGAACTCCTCTTCATCCTCGCTTGACACTTTAAAGCAATGTTCATCGCCCTTTTTTTAGTGGTGGCCTCCTCTTCCACACAGCGCATATATGTGCGAGGCCTTTTTAGGTTATTCCTTTGGAACTTAGGGAATCGGCCATTCAGGTTAGTTCGGCATTTCCTGGCGAAGTGTCCAGTGCTGGACATGATGGGTCATTGTACGTGTGTCCGACTTTCCCGCATCTCGGGCATTCCCCACTCTGCTTGAAGCCGCGATGTGCAATTTTGCAGATGGGTTCCTCAATTGTTGATCTGCTCCTCAACCTGACACGCTTCGATCACCTCCTCTAGTGAATTTTCCTTCCCCAGGAGTCTTTTCTTAAGGTCTAGAGGTGCCCACACATCTATAATTTTATCCTTGAGACATATGTACTCAATCTCTACTTTTGAGGATCCGAACGCACATCTTTGCAATTGCTGACGGAGTCGCAGCATGAAGTCTCCAAAGCTTTCTGTGTCTAAAGGTGTCAGACCCCTTAAAAGATGTCTCTCAAACGTTGAGTTCTGCTTCGGTGAAAAGTGCTTATTTAAATGGTCGATGAGGATTTGATAGATGTGTTCTTTGTTTTCGTCGTTGGGCTCAACCAGCGCACCAGGTAGGGAGTATACCACTGACTGTAGATGGACTCCTCCCAAGAGCAGTAACTTACTCCTCTTCTGCCTTTCGGTGGTTATACCCTCGGCCTCAAGGTATATTGTGAACGCCCGCAGCCACTTCTCCCATTCATTTCGGAGGATTGCCTTGTCGATCGCCTCGCACAGAAACGGTCTAATGACATTGTCATTAATTTTCCATATGGGACCTAAAGTTTGAATTTACAAAGAAAGCAACTATTAGATTTATAATTAGCTTGTAATTAATAACAAGCTCTTTAAGGAGCTTGTAATAATTACCCAGCCTCAGTTCAATAACACCTCCAGTTTAAATCTGGAGTTTAGTTCTTTTTTTTTATTTTTTTTCTTTTTGGCTGGTGGAGAGAAGTCTGCTCCACCCGACCCTCAACCTTTCGTCTACAACTTAAATCGATTACTCAGCTCTTTCCTCTAGAGCTTGTAATAATTTTTTTCCATTTTTTTGTATTATTGTTTTTTTTTATTTGCTGATTTAATTTGTTTATTTATTTATTTCTTTATTTTTTTTTCTATAAATTCTTTTTTTTTGTATTAGAAATATGCTTTGGCTTGTACCACTATTCAGCTCCTCTCTTTTCAGCTTATAATGCGTACTCGACCCTTGTGACTCTTTCGATTCTCTTCCTTTGGCTAGGTCTTCAGCTCGCCTTCTTTCAAGCTTGTAAAGAATAATATCTTCACTCGGCCTTATCAGTTACTTTTTTTTTTATTCTCTCTAGCATCCAGGCGAGACCCTCTGTCTCTGTCTCACACGCTTATGAAGAGTAATTTCTTTACTCAGCCGGATTGCGTGTATGTTGGACGGAAGAGGAAGGAAAAAAAAATGTGTATGCAAAATCACTCATTCCGCTTTTTGCTCAAAGTCGGTTTCTGTTGGCAACGTCCCAACTGCACTTACGCAGCCTATTCCTTTTCTCCTCTTCCTTACATTCCTACATTTCTATGTATGCATGTGCCGGTTGGCACGCTCAGTCACACACACACTCACGCACAGCCTGAAGCACGCCACCCGTTTACCGCAATTTCGAGTCTTTTCTTAATTTTTCAGATTTACAAAAGTTTTAGTTATTATCTTTGTTATAACCGATTTTTCCACTCGTCGCCAATGTAACGACCCGTTCGTTCCAGGGAAACGTACGTATATGTAAATCTAAACCTAACCCAAGTAAAGCAGCTTGAAGCTCACTCACCCAACCACACGCGTGGCATCACTCACCCGCGCACACCGGCAAAGTCACCCAACCACGCACACTTACACGCGCTCAAACGCGCATACACCGCTCAGTCCCCAGCGCGCACCCCTTCAACCACACAGACCCACTCACTCACTCAAAGGCGTTAGCACGAGCCGAAAGCCGAAGAGGGGAGCAGAGCGCAGCCCCGCAAAGCAGACTGTACCCCGGGAACGGAAAAGTGCAGCGCCGCTGGCAAACACCAGGCGTGAAGCTGAGCGACGCGCATGCGCATTAAAGTTGAGAGAGCCACACCGACTCGTAATTGGCCCGATCGGCACACGCCAAGAGTACAGCGGCCGAGCGAGCAAAAGCCTCAGCAGCGCTGCCGGCAGAACTGCCAGCAGAATCAGGTCACGGACACGGCAAGCCGGCAAGAGCAAGGCATTGTAATAGAAGCTTCGGAAATCGACGGTCGAAAACGGATCCTAAGAAGGAAACGTGCCCAGGACCCGCTCGAGTGATCAAGGAGCGCGCCGAGAAGCAGCCGTGGTACGGGTGAGCTATGGCCGCAGGCCAGGGCGATGGGTGTATGAGTGTGTGGCGGAGGGTCCCCAGGTTTGGGCCCCCGAATTTCTAAGTCGCCGGCAGGCTATGTACTAAAAGCCACCAATGAAGCTCAAATCCACACAAAGCCTTTTATTCCTCGTACTCCCCTGACCCACCATTTACTGTTCGCCCCCCTCTTAGTATTTCCTCTCGCAGGGGCGCCCGCCGTTTGGAAAGTCCTCCAGGCGAGGTGTAGGTCTGGGCCGTTGGAAATTCCTCCGGGCCCATCTCAGGCGTGACATAGGGGATTCCGGTCTTCGGGAAGGTCCCAAGGGAAGACAGCCACCGTCCAGAGATCCCTCCGGGTGACCACCAGACCCCCATCTTCGCTCGCCCCGCGGGAGTCCCCTTCCGCTCGTCCCTTATACCGATTAGCAGCTTCTGGCCCCGTCTCCTATGGAGTCCTGGTCGTTTCAGACTAATACAAATTCTGTGAGGACCTCTGGTCCGCTGAGGTTTTAACCCGACCATAGACGCATCCCTCCATGGCGCCCGAACAGGTTTTGGCCAGGACACAAAGGACATTTTCACGCAGGCAAATTAAAACCCCGCCGACCGAAATCGGATCGCTTTCAGGGTAAAAACGAAAAGTGGACGTGTCGCAGCTGATCGACTCCGCCAACGGAATAAAAGTATATATAGCCACGAAGGCAAGGCGAAGGGGATAAAAACTTTCGTCGACCACGTGGAATTTTGGCGGCTTCCAAACATCACAGTTTTGTAGCGTCGGGGGCCGTCCCGACGTCGCTTCCTGCGCGGACCGCGCCGCCACCGTAGGGAAAACCAATAGTTGGTTTGTGATCCCGACCGCGCTGCCGCTAGGCAGGGCCTATATAGAGGGCTTTCCCTCCGCTGAATGCGACACCTCACGGTACACCTCGTCGAGAACACATCGAATCCATACAAATCCGCGCACTTGTATCCTTCGGCAGTGAAAGTCTACTACTTGATTATTCTTGCCCATCGGAAAGGAACTCAGCCGTGAATGCTCGATAACTGCGATTATCCTTGCCCATCGGGAAGGACCTCAGTCGTGAACCCTCGATAACTACTTGATTATCCTTGCCCATCGGGAAGGACCTCCGCCTGCTTTCGCCGTTGACCCTCGAGTGCCTTGTCGATAGTATCCTGACGCAACGGAATGTGAATTCAAAGAAAAAAAAAGGAAAAGGAGACCAGCACCCTGCGAATTATTTCTGATGTATCGAGCTCTCAGCCATCCGCAGCAGCCACCCAACGGGTCCAGCCTGACTCTGTACGGTCATTAGTTAATACAATCATCCCCGAAATACACAAAGAATCCTGCGAGATTTTCATCCATCACGATAAGAGAAAAAAAAATATATATATACCGGGAATCCTGAGAGATTCCCATCCGCCACGAATTCTTGCCTAACACGGACACCCGTGGTCCCCTTAATAGGTAGGAACTAACGAGCTAACCAAGGGTGTCACCTGGATTTGATACCGCAAAAAAGCACGAGCTGGAGACCGAACACACCGAGCCCGTGCGGATGCGCCTCGACGAGATGGACCGATACCTTGGAAATACACCCAGCGGGGATACCAAGCTGGTGTCCCCAGTACATTAAGACCTTGGCCACAGCCCACCGGGAGCAGGCATGCCAGTGCCACTGACTCCGCTTAACCTTACGATACCGCGTAGCACCTCCCCGGCCGGGGTGCAACGCTCGACAAAGGCGGAGGAACCCCTTCTAGCCGTGATCCGGCCAGCCGATCCCAACATGGCAGCCACCCTGGTTGAAAGGATGACCAAGTGGGGCCTTTCATTCGATGGGACGACGGATCCAATGGGATTTATCTAACGCATTGAGGAGCGTGCCGACACTTGCCGAATCAACCGGAAGTATTTGGACCGAGCTTTAGTACTACTGCTGTCCGGGAGAGCGGAAGGCTCGTTGCGGATCAACTGACTCCAGGGAGCCAGCTGGGCCGAAGTTCGCCGCGAGTTTTTGGATTTTTTCCTGCCGCCTCGCTACTATCAGACCAAATCAACGTTCGCGACTCCGAGCTTCGCAGCTAGACCGAGCCAGAGGAGCTTGTAACCCATAGCTACCCGGAACCCTGCGTAGAGGAGTTCCTAGAGCGAGAACCGGCGTTGTTAGACACCCTCACCGGAGTGTCACATATAGCGAAGCACAGGATCATCATGCGTAACGACCGGCTACTGAAACAACGCTATTTCCCACGGAATTGTATTAACTCTCGCAGTAAGCGGAATGGTTTCGCGTGAGCTCCGGGAAAAATTAAACAAAGTGGATTGAATACATTTAATACAAAGTAAATTATTCTAGAGTAGTTCAAATAGTGCGAAAAGATGCTAATCTATTAACAAAAGAAAAAATATATTTTAACTAGTGTTATGAGCAAGATAAGAGCTTATTTAATTTAAATTAATAAGTGCCACGCGCAATAAGCTCGGAAAATGAGCAGCGATAAACAGAATGAGCGTAGAAGCTCTGTAATTCCAAGAAACGCCTGTTACTCTTACTTCTCATCACGCGATATCGTCAAAGAAAAGAAGTCAAGAAAGAGCAACCCGGCTCTACTGACCGTAGACAGCAAGAGAGCGAGCTCTTGCTCACCCACTTTGCTTACCCCAACTCCCACATCATGGAGCTATCAGTGCCAAACCCCACCACTGCCGGCTTCTTTGGAAGAAGCTCCAAAAACTAGCAGTGCTACAATTTCTGCAATCACAGCAAAATCACTACCAACAACTAAACAGACAACTAATATTGCGAATTTGGTGCCAACGGCCGCAGTGCAAAATACAATAGCAACAAAAACCGTAAGGTCCGATAAGCAACAGGCGGTTCCAGCTATACAGACTGGTATGGATCGCTACATCCAGATTAAGCGTAAACTTCGTCCACTAAACACGGTTGGTAATAAACCAAAGATCAATCGTACCAACACTAGCAATGAACAAACTGGGGGTTCCAATGATAACCGATTCGCCATCTTAGCAGAGGAGGAGAACAACCGAGCAGAACTGGGGCAGGTAACCCAAAAGAAACCAAAGCCCCCACCCATATACGTAAGGGAAAAAAGCTCAAACGCCCTGGTCAACAAAATTGTTGCGCTGGTCGGGGACGCAAATTTTTATGCTGTTCCGCTTATTAAAGGGAACATACACGAAACCAAAATCCAAAACGAAGTCCGAAGAACACTTTAGAGCCGTGTTTAATTACCTGGTGGAATCAAAAAAGAACTTCTACACATACCAACTAAAAAGCAGCAAGGGACTGCAAATAATACTTTAAGGAATTGAACCTGACGTCGCCCCCTCCGAGATTCAAGAAGCACTTAAAGCCAAGCGCTTTTGTGCCAAAAAGAAGAAGAGCCACACAAACGCAGCGGCCCTGTTCAATGCACAAACTGCCAGGAGTTTGGACACACCAAGACGTACTGTACAGTTTGCGTAGTCTGCGGACTTCCAAAATACTCAACATGTGTATTATAACTCCAAAAGTACGCCAGACGTATTTTTCGCCAAGGCGGCCAGATCATCATTCGGTGCGCTAATAATCACCAAGGGCATCTCCTACGCCGAAGCCCTACGAACAGGTATGGAAAACCCTCTCCAGCCACACCCAGAACTCGCTCAGCAGACACCAGGGCAGCCGCAAAGTAATTTGGAAACCATGATGTTTACTATGCAACAAAGTCTGATGGAACTTATGTCATTCATGAAAACAGCTATGCAAAACCTTGTTCAGAACCAGATTATGGTGATTCAGTTGCTTGTAGCACAACAGTCCAAATAATTAATGTCGAACCTTGGTATATTCATGTGGAATGCCAACGGCATTTCACGGCATTAACTTAAAATAACTCAATTCCTAAATATTAATCACATCGACGCCATGCTGGTTGTTGAAACGCACCTCACAGGGAGATATAACTTCCATATAAGAGGGTATACCTTCTACATCCGGATGGCAAAGCCCACGGAGAACGCATCTAACACCACTTTCACCAAAGGTTTGCAACAAATCACTTGCAAGCCACGTCCATAAAAGTGCAGTCGGGAAACAGTAACCTTTGCATTGCCGCTGTCTACTGCCCACCACGCTTTACTATCTCTGAAGGTCAATACATGGATTTTTACAACACACTGGGTGATCGCTTCGTTGCTGAATGAGACTACAACGCCAAACACACGTACTGTGGATCACGCCTCGTGACACCGAAGGAAAGGCAACTGTACAAAGCACTTATAAAAGTGAGGAACAAATTGGACTACGTTTCTCCTGGCACCCCCACATATTGGCCCGCAGACCCCAGAAAGATCCCAGATCTGATCGATTTCGCGGTGACAAAAAATATCCCACGCGATCTAAAAAGCGCCATGGCCCTACCGGATCTCTCATCTGCCGACTCGCCTTTGCTGATAGAAATTCTTCATAGCTCAAATATTTTGGACCACCCCTGACGTCGCACAACACTAACTGGATGAAATACAGAAAGTATGTGAGTTCCCACATTGAGCTAACTTCTCAACTAATTATTGAAGAGGACATCGACAGCTCTACCGCTGCTCTTGAAGAGGTACTCGTCGCAGCAGCAAGGATCTCAACACCAAAACGGAAGGATGTGGAAATTAAAAAGTTCAAAACCATCCTGCAAATTGAATAGTTGGTTCTGGGAAAGAGGCGTCTGCGTCTGAGGTTTCACCCCGGCCATAGACGCATCCTTACAAGTTTAAGTTACAGACGGATGCTAGTGATCTAGGGATGAAGAGGAGAGCATGTAATCTCCTACGCAAGGAGGAAACTGAGCCAGGTGGAACGAAACTACAGTGCAACATAAAAGGCAATATATTGCGGAATAAAAAAGTACAACATGCACTTGGAAGTCACCGGTTCGTATTGGTAACAGACCACCTGGCACTAAGGTTAAATTCGACCTTCCTCAGGGTGGGTGGGAAGATGGGCGCTAGGACTGCACGCGTTCCAGTTCGAGGTAAAGTACCGAAAGGGAAAGTGGACGCGTTGTCCAGGATACCCAAGATCCAGCTTAAAACATTTAGTACAAAGAACTAGTGAGAACAGAAATACCGAGAAGAGAAAATTAAAAAGGACAAAGAGGAGTTCCGGATAGAGGATGGTAAACTCTACAAGTTATATGGGAACCGAAGAGATCAACAACCTTGGATGCTGTGTGTAAAGGAGGAAGAAATGCAACGGGTGCTGGCAAAAAACCATAGCACAGCTCATTTAGAAACCTTCAAAACACTGAAAAGTGTAAAAGACAGGTACTTCTGGCCACGATTGACAAGAGACGTGAATATATTTGCTTAAAGGTGCGAGTGTTGTCAAAAATACAAAAATACATGTAAACAATAATGGTCGTGTCGGCGTGATAGTCCTGGTGGCAACGCTACAGGAAACTACCGATATGATCAGAAGTCGAGAATCAGAAGTCGAGAAGCAGAAGTCGAGAATCAGAAGTCCAGAAGTTGAGAGTCGAGAAGAAGTAGAGAAGTCAATAAGTTGAGAGGCACGGATATACAGGAACAGTTATGAAAAGACGCAACTTTACTTTGTTAACATATATTAAATAAACAATTACTAAACATTACATCTGGGGGCTCAACTGAATCTATGTAAATCAGTGCCTTATTGTGAAATTGAGTCAGAAATTGGAAAATTGGTGTGTGTATGTGTTGGCGTCGCTTTGAAGGAAGGCAACGGTAAAAACAGGCAAATGCCAAGCGCTTCAAAAGCAGCTGCGAGAAGGAGAGGTGCGAAAGAAGCCGAAGAAAATTACAGTGAAACACCAAAAACGTCGCGACAAATAATTACACGAGGACAAGCACAAGAGAAAAAAGGAGAATCAGTGATGGAAGGTCAAGTACAATTAGAACAAATAACTCAACTACTGAGTTTGAAAATCCAAACGGATGAAGTGGCACAAAATACTCCAAAAGTCTCAATGGAGGGATTTTGTAAAGTTTTGGCAGATTTTGATGGCGAGTCGATGCCGGTCGAAAATTGGCTTGAGAGCTTTGAGCTGAATGCTGAGGCGTATGGGCTTAACGAGAGGCAAAAATATGCGCAAGCCCGATCAAAAATGACAAAGACGGCACAGTTATTCCTGGAATCGGAGCTGGTAGCCTCGTATGAAGAATTGAAAGCAGCGCTGTTAGGTGAGTTCAAGCGAAAATTGGGAAGTGCGGAAGTATACGAGAAACTGGGAAATAGGGAAAAACTGCAAACGGAGAGATTCCATGAGTACTTCTTGCAGATGAAGAAAATTGCTGCGCTGGGCCATGTTGAAACCAAGTCTGTAATACGTTATGTTGTAAATGTACTGAACATCAAAACCGAATACAAATTTATGAGGCATGCCTGTAAAACATATGATGAACTTAAAAAGCGGTATGAAAGTTTGGAAATAGTAGATGAAGGCAAGACAAAAAAACAGCTTTACAGCAGCGGCCAATAACAACAATAAAAAGACGGCTCGTTGCTTCAATTGTGGATCTCCTGAAAATATAAAGAAAGATTGTAATGTTGGAACGAAGTGCTTCATGGGTGGTGGGTCATATATCAACAAGTTGCCCGCAGTCAGTGAGATTGGTGCAAGTGGTAAAGGATTCCAAACGGCTGAAAAACATTTTACTAAATGGTATTGAAGTTGCGTGCCTGGTTGACACGGCTGCTGACGTTACGGTTGTGAAGCACTCTGTGTACATGAAGCTAACAGATGTTGTGCTAAGTCCATGTCGTTCTTTGTTGCGTGGCCTGGGCAAGGCGGGCACGGTGCTGCTGGGAGTTTTCACTGGAGCTGTTCAAATAGACAATATGGAGACTGTACAAACATGAAAAAATAGAAGTTGATGCTCTTCTTGGATATGATTTTCTAGCAAAGTTTCAATTTACACTGGATGCAAATGGGTTTAAGTTTTCGTCGTTGTCAGCCCGGAGATAGCTGAAATTAACCAGATAAGTATTCACGATTATGGTTGTACCGAAAGTAATGTGAATGCTCCTCCCCAGCTTGCACCTATGATACGAAATCTGATAGACGAATATCAGCCAACATCGCTGCTTGCTGAGTCGCCTGTTCAGCTAAGAGTTGTGCCGTATGAGAAAATTAAACCGTTTCGTCATCAACCAAGTCGCCATTCTCCAGTTGAAGCCAAAGCCGTTAAAAAACAAGTCGATGACTGGTTAAAAGAAGGAATTGTTCGACCATCTATATCAAGCTTCGCCAGCAGAACCTTCGTAGTGAAGAAAAAAGACGGCACTTACAGGATCTGTATTGACTATCGCCAATTAAACAGCATGGTGCTCAAGGACTGATTTTCTGTGCCGATCATAGAAGATGTACTCGAGAAACTACAAGCCGCCAAGGTGTTTGTGTCATTGGACTTAGAGAACAGTTATTTTCACGTCCCAATAGAAGAATCAAGTCGAAAATATACTGCGTTCATCACCAAAGAAGGCTTATATGAGTTCGTTAAGACGCCATTTGGATTCTGCAATTCTCCTGCGTCATTTATAAGATTCCTCCACGTATTCCAGGAGTTTGTATCACGAGACATTCTACAACTTTACATGGATGATATTATAATATATGGACAGACGAATGCATTAAGAAACTCAAGTTGGTGCTATTTGAATCAGCGAAGTACTGCTTACGTATAAAGTGAAAGAAATGTCATTTCCTTGTAAACAAAATCTACTTCCTGGGTCATACAGTTCAAGATGGAAAGGTTTGGCCCGGCAAAGAAAAAACAGTGACCGTTTAGCATTTTGCAGTACCTAAGAATGTGAAAGCTGTTCAATCCTTTTTGGGTCTAACGGGATTCTTCAGGAAGTTTGTGAAAGACTATGCCAGCATTGCGCGACCCTTAACCAATCAATTTAATAAGGATGTCACTTTCAAATTGGAGTCCAAAGAATGTGCAGCAATTGAGAATCTAAAAGGGCATTGTGTAAAGATCCTGTTTTAAGGATTTATTGTAGAGGTGCGTCAACGGAGCTGCACACAGATGCTTCGAAAAACGGGTTTGGTGCCACATTACTGCAACATTTTGAAGGTCAATTGCACCCCATATTTTATTGGAGCAAAAAGACGAGCCCAAGTGAATCAGGAAGAAATAGTTACATTTTGGAAGTAAAGGCTGCTTATCTAGCTATGAAGAAATTTTGTCATTATTTACTTGGTGTTCCGTTCAAGTTGGTTACTGACAACATAGCGCTTACACAAACCATCAAGAAGAGAGACGTTCATCGAGAAGTAGCAGAATGGATTTTGTACATGGCAGACTTCGACTTCAAGACAGAACATCGTGCGGGTGAGAGAATGCGTCACGTGGATTGTCTCACCCGTTATGCCAACGAGATTTTCTTTTTATCGACTGAGATATCTTGTCGGTTAAAAGTTGCCCAACAAAAAGATGAATATATTCAGGCCATACGCACAATTTTAGAAGAACGAGCCTACAACGACTTTAAACTGAAGGGAGGAGTTTTGTTCAAGTTTATCAATGGAAATGATTTGCTTGTTGTACCTAAAATAATGGATCGTAAGATTATAAGCGAAGCTCATGGAGTCGGACATTATGCAAACTAGAAGACCATACATTATATTCGACAGCAGTTTTGGATTCCGCATCTAGAGAGCAAGGTTGCAAGACTTATCAGCGCGTGTATCCCGTGTATTATTGCTAACAAGAATCTGGGCAAACAGGATGGACTTTTATGCTGCATTGAGTAAGGGGACAAGCCGTTACACACTTTGCATGCTGATCACTTAGGACCAACGGACTCCTCTGCGAAACAATATAGGTATATCTTCGCACTTGTTGATGGATTTTCAAAATTTGTGTGGATTTTTACAACAAAATCAACTGGAGCTGACGAAGTTTTGAAGAAAATGGAAGAATTTTCAAACGTAATTGGTAATCCGAGCAGAATAATAGTAGGCAGATGAGTTGCGTTTACCTTAGGAGCATTTGAAGATTACGTCAAGAAAAATGGAATCGAGCATGTCTTAACAACAACCGGTATTCCCAGAGGAAATGGGCAGGTAGAGAGAATAAATAGATCTATCATATCCATCATTTCTAAATTGTCGGCTGAAGAAGTTGTAAAAGTTCACTTCGCAAGTGCAAAGAGCTACTAATTCCAATATGTTTGGAGTAAAAATGCAAAATAAATCCAACGACAGACTTGGAACTTTTGGAGTATGAAATGTTTGAAGAAAAAGACAGGCAGATATTGCGACAAACGGCTAAAGAACAAATACTAAGGGCTCAAGATATTTATAAACAACAGCATGACAAGAAACGTAAAGGAGAAGCTGTATACAAGGAAGGTGATCTGGTGGCAGTAAAGCGTATTCAGTTTGTTGCTGGGAAAAAGTTGGCAAGCGCTTTTCTAGGACCGTATGAAGTAATGAAAACAAAACGCAATGGCAGATATGAGGTTCGTAAAGCTGTCCAGGGAGAAGGCCCCAACAAGACACATACGAGTGCTGACAGCATGAAGCTATGGAAGTATGCTGAGAACAATGAGGATGACTTATCGTCTGGGACAGACGAAGATGAATCAGAAGTCGAGAGGCAGAAGTCGAGAAGTTGAGAGTCGAGAAGAAGTAGAGAAGTCAAGAAGTTGAGAAGCACGGATATACAAGTACAGTTGTGAAAAGACGAAACTTTGTTAACATATATTAATTAACAATTACTAAACATTACAAACATATACAATCGAAAAGTGGGGCATTTACCAGCCGTTCCCGGCACCGTACACGACCCAGGAGAATCAGACAGAATGGACCAACAGAACAATAAAAGCGATGATCGCGCAGCTCTCAGAAGAGGAGCAAAATAAATGGGACGAACAGGTTCCAGAATTCGTGCTGGCGTACAACAGCGGTACCTCGGAATCAACGAAGTTCAGTTCAGCACAGCTCGTATTTGGTAGGGAACTTAGACTACCGAATGCGCTGTTTGATACCGTATCGTAGGATTCTGAAATGAGAGCGGAAAACGTATTAGCGAGGTGAAAAAGAAGGGAGGCAACAGCGCATCTGAGGGACGCCAGAGAAGAGCAAAAGCATCACTATGATTTGCGGAAAACAGAGTGGAAACCGGCCGTAGGGGATCTATTTGGTGCAAGACACACTTCCTATCAAAAGCTTCGGACAAATTCAATGCCAATCTGGCATTAAAATATGACGGCCCATGGAATGTGGATAAATTTATATCACCATTGTTCATCCACGCAACAAACCCAAAAACACGGAAGACAGAACAATGTATCGGAGACACGAAATCATGCATCGAAATCCCAACATAAAACATTAGTCGGTATATCAGTTGTTCGGTTGCAGACTTCTGTGCTCCAACTTCGTGGGGGAACTGAAAGCCAGTGTAGCACAATTTCTAATTCTGAATCAGCTCGTGCTGAAAAGAGGAATGGTTAGTTATGTTTTGACAATAGTAACAATCAAGAAAGATGTAACTCAGCATTTTACTCAAAAAGTTGAATCGATATGGGCTTGATCGGGGCCACCCATGTTTTGGCGGCAACGAGGGTTACTTGAAAACTAAATCCAACTTCAACTCGAGCGTAGACTACCGCACTATAGGCGTGCGTGGAACCGTGTAGTTGAACTTCTCGTGCTGTCAAATCTACCAAGGCTCTCCAGCGCGTACGTAAGATTTCAGGAATCGGGTCGTCCTATTGCAGGACATTTGTCCAGCTTTCTTGGAAGATTAGTTTAGGTAGAACTGTGATCGGCACTATCAGTCCAAGCGGTAGCGCTGAAACCTTTAGATTGAGATAGAGAACGTTTTTTGATTTGATTTTGATTTTATTGGACTTCCTTACACTACAAGTTTAGGAGTTATTAATTAGAGCACAATGATTTGTTGAAAGTCCATTTGCGTAGTTTGAACTTTCCTTTCTTCAACAGTGCAATAAGGTTGTCCTTTCTATTATAAGCTCTTCGAATAACTTTAAAAGTGCGTGGGCTGCTGCAGGTTGCTCTTGGCTATGATCGTCGGCAAATTCCCCAGAAATGGGGACGCTGCCAATCGTCCACCGTCGAAAATGAAGCAGTTTTTAATTCTGAGTCTTGCGTCAAACAAATCGCTACCAATTGGTTTGCAGATTGAAGATGTGAATTCCTCGAAACATCTTCTCGATATCTTCACATAAAACACTTTTTGTTCCTGCCGAAAGCGTAGACAATCGCCAATAAGATCACGTTGAATCAGAGGACCAATATGAAGTCTATCATTAAGCCGTCTCTTTCCGATCCATCAAAAACTACACGTCATTCGGTAGTCAGACTGTCCAGTTTGATGACAGCGTGGTGCAGCAAATAGAAGCAAGTATTTGGGAACTCTTCAATCTAAGCCGATGTCATATATTACATATGTCCACGTTGCAAGTAGTCGTCTGGGGAAGCTTCGTACTGCTGCTTCATTTCTGGAGACCGACGAAATTTGCGTTCCAGAAAGAAAATATGATTGAGGTAAGGTCAAATCAATAGGCGGTGCCTTCTCTCTGGATGACGTAAGCTCCGTTCTTCGAGCGCTTGTGAATGGCAACAAAATGGCTCTATGGAATCGTTGGCGTCGAAGACAGCCTGGCTAAGCTGAATGATGTCCATATCTTCAAACAAATGTTTTCGTAGCAGAGATTATTGTAGATCCAGTGTCCTGGAGCAGCCTGCGCGTTGTAGAGTTTCCGCAGCCATCGATGACGTCTGCGAGACAGATTCTGAGAGCATGCCGCTGGAATATTCTCCAGCTTTTCTCTTCCATTTGAACGGACGTGTTTTTCTCCTGAGCTCTTGTTTTGTGTTAATTTTACAAAAGCATCCGGTGTTTAATTAAACACTTATAATTTGTGAATAATAAGTTCCCGTATACTTCGCGTGCATGCAGTTATTCTGATTTGTGTATTTAATTGCTTTTATTTTCACAATTTAGTTGTGCTTCCAGTGTTTGCTTTTGTTTTTTTTTTTTATTTTTGCATTCCTCTGTGTGCCTTCTTCGTTTAGCTTTCGCCGTCGCGACAGCTAAACGGTAAGTTACTCCCACGCTCTCCCGCGCTCCTTTTCTCCCGCTCTCTCGGTGCAGCTGCAGTTTTCTTATCTCTCCCCTCGCAAAGTCCATATAATATCCGATATTGTCTGCTTCGCTCAAACCTGTAAAAAGGTTATTTCCGCTGCTGATCTTACAATCAGCTGCTGGCTGTGCGACAACATTCTGCATTCCAAGTGCATTTATGTTGGGCTAATTGAGTTTTCGTAAAACTCAAGATATGTGTTTGGCGCTGGATACTCAATTTAATAGCGTAAAGCTATTAAATAGTCTCCTAGGCGAAAAAAAAACGCAACTGGTCTGTAGCATTTAGGCGGATCCCAACCTCCAAATTGCACGTGAAATCGCCGAGGAAGGCCAGTGGAAGACCCGTAGAAAGTTCCAGGGAACATAACATAACAACTTCTTTCATTAATCCCAAATGTGAGTGACGGATATTCATTTTCATTGTCGATGTTTAAGGCGGTTTCAGATTCAAGATCAAATCTAGAAATGAGTTTATAAGTTAAACACAAATAAATTTACTTACCTCATTTTAATATTTCATTTTTATGTTACTTTAACTGATACGCAAAACCCTTCTAAATGCAGCAACAGTCAACTCTAAATATATAGCTATCTTAATATTAACTTAATTTGATTTCCTAAATTTCTAGTATTTTTATATAAATTTTATGTGTGTGTTTAACACTGCCCTTCCCCTTCAGTACCAAAATTCCCCGTCCACGGGCTTTCACGCGGCATGCTCGAAAAACATAAACAAATTAAATGGGCGAAGTCCGAAACAAAGTAGGCATAACAAAATTCGAACTGCCCTCGGCTACTGTCGACGTCTCGAAAAGTTAACACTGCATATTTCTTTTTGTTTTCGAACAAATTCGGAGCAGCGGTTTTCAACAGTACAGCAAATTAGACAGAGATGGCGATAGTGGAAAGAGAAACAAGAAAATCACTGTCGAAAAAAAACTGTGTTGCGTCGACGTTAGAGTACCCTTTTTAAAATAAGTTGTAATATTTATAAATATTTAATTTTATATTTCATTAATTCTAATTTATTTAGCCGAATGGTATATTGGCAAGTATTACAAATTTGCTTTGGCAAAGCCAAAATGTTTATATTTGATATAAAAAACATTGCTTTGGTCGTGTATACCCTGGAAGACGCCAGAATTTTCGGTCTTCGGTTTTCTTTTGCTTCTCCTAATTATCTTTGCATTAAGAGTTGGCTGTTGCCGCATTCAGAAGTGTTTTGCTTATTAGTTCAAGTTTCGTAAAAGTGAAATATTTTAATGAGGTAAGTACATTTATTTGTGTTTAATTTATGAACTCATTTGCAGAATTGATCTTGAACCTGGACCAGCCTTCAACATCGACGGTGAAAATGAAAATCTGTTTACATATGTACCATATGCGGAGATTGTTTTCTGTTAAAAATAATATCAATGTAAGTATATGAATAAAAAATATTAAACTGTTCAATTTAACTTTAACATTTATTTATTTTATTTATAGATTGCATAAGTGAAAAGGCTACAAGCCGGAAGAGAAGACACGTCACACGCATTTGAAAGAAGTGTTTATGCTAATCAAAAATATTGTAATCATTAAACAAAAATAACATCTGATAAATAAATAAAAAGTGAAAAAATAAATTACTTCAGAGTTTTATTAAAAAGGGTATATTTTCCGGGTAGTTTCTATAGGTTTTCATCACGGTTTCCGCGGAGCTTCCCCGCGAACTTTCCACGGGCATTGCCCGCGAAATACCCCAGGGATTCCACGCGATTTCTCCGGACATTTCCCGACTACCTCGATATTCCACGACAGGATCTCATGTGTAAAAATGTTGTATGAAAAATCCACGCATTTTCCACGTGGATTCCACGATTTTTCCCATTAAGTCCCCGTGGATTCCACCCAAAATCCACGTGGAAAATGTGGAATCCACGTGGAAAATGCGTGGATTTTTCATACAAAATTTTTACACATAGACAAAACATTTGGCAGGTCATTAACATAGATTGTAAACAATAAAGGCCCGTAAACAGATCCTTGTGGTACACTACGTGTGGTAACTCGAGTCCTGACCTATTATCTCCAACAACAACAGCTTGTCATCTATCTATCTATGATATATATGATTTTATCAGTTTAACTGCTGTTGGGGAAAAGTTAAACATTCGTTGCAGTTTCGTCAGCAAGACGTCATGATTGACGGTATCAAATGCCTTGCTAAAGTCAAGATGGGATAATAATGTAACCCTACTTTTATACATTTCTTGTCGAATGTCCTCTACTACAAGGGCTGACGTGCAGCTTCGTTTTTGGCGGAAGCCAGATTGGGTATCATTTAACAGGTTATTATTGACTAAGAAATTATTTATTTGTCCAGCTAGAAGTTTTTCAAAAATGTTTGACAGGTATGGGGGTAACAAACTGGAGTTGAAATCAGTCTAATTTCGTCATTAGCTTATGGAATTGGCATAATTTTTCAAATTTTCCAGGAATCAGGGAAACTCGATGTGGTTATTGCCGTATTGAAGATATATAATTATTATATAATTATAATAATTATTTTTATAAATTTTGGATGCAGCTCATCAAGACCAACTGCATTCGACTTAATATTCAAAATAGCTTCTAGCACATCACATTGACTTACACAAGCAAATTCAAAACAATTAGCACTGCATAATAGGGACTTAGCAAACAGATACGAATAATAACTACATTCAGGTACATTAGTTTGCATAAACTTGTCATTAAGATCGTCCACATTTACGTCAGTATTCATCACAGATTTCGTATTGCCAACTCCCGAGTTTTTTATTTCTTTCCAGACCTGCCTAGAACTTATGGCAACAGTAAGCTTAGAGCTGATATAAGCGCTGTGTCCTGGATCAATTTAGTTACACGCGCCCTTTTTAGTTTTGAACAGTTCATACAAATGAGCAGTCCTATATCTTCTCCAAAGCGCATATGCACTATCTCTTTCACTTATAGCCCTCTTAATTTCGTTATTGAACCAGGAATTTGTAGAGTTCGTAACCCGTTTCTCCCTAATAGGTACATACCTGTTATATAGATATTCTATGTTAGCGTTAAGATGGTTCAATTGAGATTCTGTTTCAATCACAGTGGCAGACTTCATATTCCAACCTGTCATAGTCAATATTTCTAAAGTCTCTATATCTAAGGATTGGCTCAGTGCGGTAAACTTGAACATTATAAGTCAAGAAAATAAGGTCATATTTTGAGAAATTCGGCACAGCCACTTGGTCATAAAGGAGAATTTTGTCATTATCGTCAACAAACAATACATCAAGCAAGGTATTCACCGTACTGGTATACTGGTATTTTTACCCCTAAAGATTCAATATCGTCACGTAAGTTGCTTTCGTCCAAAATATTACTATTTAGATCGCCGGCCAAAACGATGTCAGTATATCTATAGTAAAGGCTTGCTAGCGAATTGACAATAGTCAAGTAATTAGTCAGTTTGTTAGGTCTATACATGCAGCTAATTAATGTCCTTGATCTACTACGCCTTAAGATAATTAATTCCAGGAAGATATATTCAATGGGATCATCGGCCGGTTGTTTACTAATTATTTTGCATTTAATATTCGATTTTACATATATTGCCATACCTCCTGCAAGCCCTTCACGATCTGAGCGGTAAAGATTATAGCCAGCGCATTCATATAGTTTACTACTATAAAGGTTACTAAAAGATAACATAGAACTCTCTTAAGACTAACAAATAAAATAGAGACAGTAAAACAAGAGTATTTATTGGCGAAAGCTATTATTTCTATCATTGGTACCTTCGGCGATCGCAGATCTAGAGCCAAAGCGGGAGAGTGGTAGCTGAGTACCAGTGAGTGTTAAAAGCTCACCGAGATGCTGAATGATGTAAATATCATCTCTCCCACTGCACTTCACGTGCACAGTCCCACGTCTCGTAAAAACCGCTGTAAGAAACTTACGATTTTTCAGCCGAAGGGCTTCTTTAAAGTATTGAAATTATCTCTCGTGAGCTGCTCGTTGACATATAGAGCGGCCGGCGAGTCAAAGTCCAACAGCTGTATGCTCAGTTGTTGTTTTGATGAGTGGCGATAATCTTCTAGTGTTACGTTTTCCCTGGCCGACTCCAGCTTAACCATAATTGGCGGATCTACAAGGGTCTTCTGGGTTCTACGGACTCTAAAAATGCCTCGGACTCTCGGCGCAGGGACAAGGTTCATTGCGAAACACAACTTATTGAAGAGCGGGCGCAATTTTTCACCTTCCGTAAAAGGGACCCCGTGCATTCTCAGTGTACACGCCTCGCTTTCGGCACCCTGTGCGTCAAGCTTACCTTGCACCGATCCAATTTGGGATTTCAGTGAGCGCAGCTCCTCAACTTCCCGCTCCAGCTGGGACATTCGATCGGCCATCTGCTTCATTTCCGTGGTGACACCCAAGAGCCGTTCCTGCAGCACTCCAAGCATCCTCTCTTCGACCTCAAGAATAGTGGTTTTAATAAGCTGGTCTTGCTCATCAAACCGACTATTCATAGCAGCGATCAACATAGGTGGGGCAGCGACCTTTGTGGTATTAGAGGGACGCCCTCGCTTGACACCAGAAGTTTATTTCATCGCTTTCCCTCTGGCAAAACCATTTTTTCTTCTCTCCCTTTTGAAATTGCTCTACTAGATTTTGCTTTGCGCTCGGTATTCTTCCTTCCCTTTTGCTTGAGTGTTTTCGGTGATGAGCGTTGAGTTGGTTTCGGTTTCAGTTTGTGCGTATGTTGCTTCGCGCGTTTAAAGCTTAATGCACGCTTCTAAAGAACTGTGCACAGTGCATTCAATCTAATTGTTTTTTATTAAAAGTAATGTTTTAAGACCACTTAGTGTTTTCTCCGATTTAATTTTTGAATTTTATTTCGATGTCGATTTAAAGCGGAGTAATATCTTGATGCTTATTCGATATTGATAGCTAGATAATATCGGACAAATTCATATTAAATCACTCCTTTAGAGAATGTCGAAAAAGCCGCTAATATAGGATTTACATTTAACAGGACTTCTACTTAGAATGAACACATCGCAAAGGCAGTTGAAAAATATATGGAATGCTGAGAGCATTGTCCGTGAATAACGGATATCTGCCTATAAGTGTTCGTATGTTCCTTCTTCGCTTTATGGATTATAAGTCTATTCAAATTGTAATTCTAGCAGCAATAATAAACTAAAGACATATTCCAGATATTTCGTCGGGACCTGGCGAATAAACGGGCTTAAGACGGTGAAGATCTAATTGGATTCATGGCACTTTCAAAAATACCCACGGCTTCAGCCATGTCAGTGCACATGTATTGATCGGACCAATTAATATCAGATATAAAGTTATTCAGCCGGTCGTGGCTGGACGTTAAAATATATTCTGTAACTCAGTCCTAATGTCGATAGTTACATCGAAAGTAGGATGATAGGGA
This sequence comes from Drosophila seguyi, assembly GCA_008042675.1. NCBI lineage: Eukaryota > Metazoa > Arthropoda > Insecta > Diptera > Drosophilidae > Drosophila > Drosophila seguyi. Next base: position 4,041 of record VNJU01008907.1, on the reverse strand, counting down.
TGTTCGGGTAGCGTCAGCGGCGCCGCCCTGGCTAAACTAACTCCTGTCGGGTCAGAGACGATACAGAGATTAAGCAAGCGGTCTAGGGAATTTCGTACATGGTTGACTTGAGACAGCGAGATGTCGAACAAGGCTACAATAAAATCATGCTGTGTGGAGGTAAAAAGGTTTTATTGGAATGAGTTGAGGACTCAATAGCCCCTGGGATATTAAAATCACCGAGGAATGTAGGAACAAGAATTAATTATGGAGCTACCATTGACTGCTAGCTTCACACAAAGGAATTCAATATCGTTGCACCCCTCGAAAGTTATTAATTCAGACACGGGACTGGAGTGAACCGCTATAAGGACACCACCTCCACTTCTGATAGGCCGATCCAGCCGATATATCGTGAAAACAGCTGGAAAAACTTCGAAGCTCAGAATCTCCGGCTTTAACAAGATTTCTGTTAACACAATAGCCTGGGACGCAAATGAGAGACCAGATCAAAATTCAATTTGGGAAGCTTACTACCTCTTGCATTTTGATAGGAGATAGAGAGGGAATTTGTTAGTTTCCTTAAATTTTATATTTGATGAACTGTACATTATTCAGTCGTTTGGTATATTGGAAAGAATTAAATATGTGTTTTAGCAAAGCCAAAATGTTTATATTTTACTAGCCGGCCCTATGCGCTTCGCCGCATGCAGTCTTAAAATTGAATGAAAAATTCTAAGAGTTTGTTATATAAAAGTCATTTACTTTATTTGAAAATGTTTATTTTCAATCCAAAACATTTTGATAAACTATATTTTTCGTCTGTCCATTTGGAGCGTATACAAATAGTTTGGAATGCCAACTGTTGAACAGGCGACGTATAGCTGCCCGTGAGAAAAAATACGCATATTTGAAGGGTTTGTCCTTGTGCCTTATTAAAGGACATGCCAAATGATAGGCGCACTGTTAATTGCACTCGCTTAAATTCAACTGGCATGTCTGTTGGTATCAACGGAATACGCGGTATGAGCACCATTTCTCCGTTCGCTTTTGCAGTCAGTATTTGAGCTTCAATTAAATTCGCCATCAATTTTCTTACAACCAATCTTGTGCCATTGCACAATTTTGGTGCATTTAAATTCCGTAATAAAATTATTCATGAGCCGATTTTTAAATTCAAACAAATCGGTTCTAGGGAATTTAAAAATTCAACTGGATAATTCACTGCATCATCTTTATTCATTGTGAGAGGGGTTTTGAATAATCGAACTAATTCATTGTGTTGATGAAAAAATGTTTGAAGCTCAGAAACAATTTGTCGCCTTGCCCTCCAAGCAATTGTACATCTCCGATCCAATTCGCGATTTTAGTCTTCAATGAAATAGATTTGTAAGAATTGATGATCGGTATCAGGATATGGTAATGAGCCAGACCGATGGTAAATCTGACCCTGAATCTCTAATATGAGACGAAGAAGGAGGAAGAAGAAGGAGGAGAAAGAAAAAAGAGAAAGGAGGATGAAGAAGAAAAAGAACTAATCAACTTGAACGTCGGCATAAAATTGTCTCTTACAATTTATGTCGCACCAAAAGAAGTCATTTGAAATGATCGGGGTGGAGATTCAAATTTTGGCAATTTCACTTTGCCATCTGTTTCATTTGGAAATTTGGCTGCACCACAATGTGCACATCTCACCGTTATTCCACCAATACAGCCATATGCACTGTAATCAATCGCACTATTGTAATTAAGAGCAGCAAGGAGCGTTTGCTGCAAATCACGAATTCCCGCACGCATCGGCCGATTTCTAGGTGGCTGGCTTACAAGAGACCGATTTTGTGAGTTTCGATTTCGTGCATATCGATCTTTGCTATCTCTGCTAATTTTTTAAATTCAGTTCTAGCTTCAGTTCTAAGGTGGTAAGTTGAACTGTGTAAATCATGTTTGTCGTGCATTTGAGGTTAAAAGCACCACTTCCTCCTCCTCTTCTGCTTCCATATAATTACCACAGTTCAACTTACCACCTTAAAGAAAAATGCCTGCTGTTACAATTTATTTATGAACTCAAAAAAGTTTGTCTCATGAATTAAATGAAATTAACTGAGCATGAGAGAATGACATGCTATGTTTCAGAAACGGCGCTGCATGTGAAAAATGGTTTTCCCGCTTTTCTTTTGACTTTTTCCATAATTTTCTTTCCTACAAACCTCACGGAGCCGAGACCTTTTCAACGAATGCAAAACCGTTGAAATCGGCTCATGCGTTCTCGAGCTATAATCAGTTATGAAATTTGTTCTCAATTTTTATGTGTATAGATTTACTGGCTGATGTGGTTCAAATTAAAAGGCATTGTTTTAGTCGTGTATACCCTGGCACACGCACGAATTTTCGGTCTTCTCTTGCTTTTTCTAATTCTTTTTGTATTTAGAGTTGACAGCTGCTGCATTCAGAATGGTTTTGCGTATTAGTTAAAGTTGCGTGAAAGTAAAATATTAAAATGAGCTAAGTAAATTTATTTTTGTTTAACTTATAAACTCATTTCCAGAATTGATCTTGAATCTGGAACCGCCTTAAACATCGTCAATTAAAATGAATATCCGTCACTCGCATTTGGGATTATTGAAAAAAGTTGTTATGGTAACCAAAAAAGAGGTTATCATTAAGCAAAACTTACATTTTATTAATAAATGCAAAGTGAAGAAGTAAATTACTCCGGAGTTTTACTAAAAATTTGATCTTTTCCGGGTATTTTCTATAGGTTTTAATCGCGGTTTCCCCGGCTTTTCCCCTGGGACTTTCTACGGGTCTTCCACTGGCTTTCCTCTGCGCTTCCACGTGGAATTTGGTCCCCGTGGATTCCAAGTGGAAGGTATTGAAGGGTGTTAAAAGGACGACGTACGTATATTATCGGCGTACAAATGAACATTACAATCCGATAAAACAGATGGAAGGTCGTTAGCATAGGGTGTAAATAACAATTGACCAAGCACTGAACCTTTACGACACATTTGACAATACAACAGATTAACGACGATTATTTAAGTACGAAGACACAATCTTAACAAACCTTTGTAAAAAAAATTAAACATATTTCGTAGCTTTGAACATAGAATATTATGGTTACCAGTGTCAAAGCCTTGCTATAGTCTAGTAAAACTAAAAATGTAACATTGTTATCGTTAATTTGTTTCTTATATCGTCATTAATTTTTAAAATAGCTGTGGTACAGCTTTTTCCTAAGTCCCGACTGATTATTACTTAAAATTTCATTGTCTATGACAAATTTATTAATTTGCTTTGCTAATATATTTTCTAATATTTTGGAAAACTAAAGCAGTATTGAAATAAGTCTGCAGTCACAATTTGTTTTTGGAATCGGAATAATTTTTGCAGTTGTCCATCATTCTGGAAACGTCGAGGTTGTCAGTGCCGTATTAAATATATGAGTTAAGTGCGGCAGAATCTTTGGTAAAAGCATTGCAATAAATTTCGGATTAATGTCAAGTCCAGTCGCATCAGTCTTAATTTTATAAATTGTCTGTAGTATATCATATTGACTAGCTTACGTAAACCTAAACCTGGCTGGACATTTTCTACGTCTTTTTTCTCCCCTTGGATGTTGATGCACTACGATCGGTACACTCAAGTGGCCCGTATGACACCAAGCATATGCTTGTTCGTGTAAGGTGTTAGTAGGGGCGAAAGATGAAAATATAGAAAAGTGTGAAGTAGTTTTTTGGCCAGGATATAAAATGAGTCCCACCAGAGTCCCTTTACAGAAAAATGTATAAAGATTGGGGACAAGGTGACTTTGATGACGCGGTGGACTGACGTGAGATAGAATTTGTCAGCCACCAGGTTACTTATTGTGTAAAAAATAAAATAAAACAGTTGGTATTTGGACCAGCACTGGGCGAAAGGGTCAGCGGCTACACAGATTGGGCCAGCTCACGGCATCCGCCTTGAGTGGCCGGGAAAAATAAATAGGAGTAATTATTTGGGTCGCCTCTCGGGCTTTAAACTATGCGGTCGGCTCTGCCTGACCCCAGACAGAAGTCGCGG
>VNJU01008900.1:0-115196 GCA_008042675.1 Drosophila seguyi | reverse complement strand
TTAGGGGGTTCTAGGGGGGTTTTTGGGTGGATTTAGGGGGGTTTTGGGGGTATTCTGGACGTTCTAGGGGCTCTATTGGGCTCCAGGGGCGTCCAGGGGGGTTTTGGGGGGATTTAGGGGGGTTCTAGGGGGGTTTTTGGGGGATTTAGGGGGTTTTGGGGGTATTTTGGACGTTCTATGGGCTGTATTGGCCTCCAGGGGCGTCCAGGGGGATTTGGGCGGATTTAGGGGGGTTCTAGGGGGTTTTTTTTTTGCCTTAAAAATCTCTTTCTGTAAAAACTGTAAACTAACTAAAAATATATAAATTTCTTGCATCTTCCACAACTTTAGTGCCCTCCCTCGCCAGCATCGCGGCACGAGTATAACACTATAACAGAATATACGCCTCAGCCAAAGTAAAAGTCTCACAAAAAGGCATATATAAAACAAAAAAAAATAAATAACATCAAAATAAGCGGCGTTCGGTCAATATGCAAATGTAATGCCCTTAATTGGGGAATTGGGCTTGAAATCGGGGAGAAATGCGGCAGCAGGGGAGAGGAGAACGCAGACTAGAGAATAGGGCATGGAGAATGGAGAACGGGAGACTAGAGAATTGAGATCGCGAGAAGTCGTTAGCGGAGGCTGCGGCTTGCCAACTGCTCTGCGAACGCCTTAAATCCGCACCAGCAGCCACCTCGATCGCACCAGTTCCGAGTTCCCAAAGCCACAAGCGAAACCTGCAAATCCCCGGAAGAGTGAGCGAGAGGCGAGGGCACCATCATGCAGCTTCCGCCATCCCAGTGGGCGTGGCCACCACTAATCTTGCTCGTGCTCACGCTAATCGCTCAACGAGGAGCGGGCGCGGAGGACCGGAGGAATCACCTGGACCTGGCCCGCACCGATAATCGACTAATGAGGCTACCGTTCTTCGGCGGCGGAGTGGGTCACCTGCTGCGCTACCTGCATCCACTGGCCATGGCGAATCCGCCATCGCCCCCCCGCGGCCGCATCAACGAGCTGCGCAGCGAACTGGACGCCAACTATGTGAGCTATCGCGGTGCCCAGCTCTGGAAGCTCAACTTCAATGCCACTCGGGGATCATCCATGGAGGAGGAGGCCGAATCCGAGGAACTGGAGGAGCTGGGTCGACAGGTGGACCATGACGCCTCTCCGGATGCGCAGTTCAACGAGGTGGTTGCTCTGTTCGGTGAGTCACTGTCCGGGGTTCTAAATCGAATAAAAATTGATGGCCCCCAAGGGCCTTTCGCGAAGTCTGTCAAAGTCGGCACAAAAGAAGAGAAATTGTCACAGCCAAGGTCAGAAAAATAGGTGTAGCAAAGATATTTGGTTAGCTTTGGAAGGTTTAACCCTATAACATCAGGTTCTTGTAAAGTTTAAAGACAAGTAAAGAGAGAGATTTTACTGGCATTTAAGTAGGGTTTGTTTTTTATTATTTTCTAGAGACGTAAGATCCAGGCTAGTTAGTTAAACAACTTTAAAGAAGGCTCTAAAGAGCGCTTAAGAATGATTTCAAAGGGTTCCTCAAAATATAGTTCATAAAAGAGCATATTCTATGATTATAAGATCGAAAATGAAATATTTATATTCCAATATATTATCCGAAAACCCCCCCTCTTTAGATCTATTCTTTTCACCCCACCTGTGTCGCGTTTTGGGAGGGGTCAGGGCCAGGGCCAGGCAGATCTCATCAGGTCAGGTCAACTGGGCTCGAGTCGCGCTCAGTTCGGTTCGAAATCGCCACCTGAGCACGCATTCTCACGCATAAATTTGGCATTAATCGCGTTCGCTACCAAAAAACTCGGAATATGTTTGCTCGTTTAGTTCTGAACTCGGAGCCCATGAAGAAGATGTGGCTCCTGGTAGTGGTTCTACTAGTCGTCGTCGAAGGAGGAGCGGTTCTAGGCGCCAACCATCGCCTGCTCCTGTGGCGCAGTGTCTCCGTGCCGGAACTCACCGGTCTCTCGGGCCTGCCACTGGCTTTGCTGACCCTCAACAGCAGCGAACTGGTGGCCACCACCTTCGAGGGTCTGCAGTGGCTCTCGCCGACGGATTTGCGGCGCTACGACTTCCTGTCCCCGGGGTCATCCTATCAGATCAACAGGCGCTATCGCAATGGCAGCCAGGTGCAACGCTACTACGGCTATCAGTTGTGGAAAGTCCATGAGACGAGGCTGGCCCAGCCGCAGCTACGGGCCTTTTGGCGGCACTTTGGTACTTGAATGTCTATCTATATTAGCAATATATCAGTTTGGGGTAGAATTTAGACCTGTTTCGAGTGACTAACTTAATTTAATTTATAGCAAACTAAAAGCATAATATTTGCATATAGTTCGGGGGGGGTTTCGCTGGAGTTATTTCAAACAAAAACCCAAATAAAATATATCTATTTGTGTATTCCCAGGCAGCGAGGTGTGGAACATCAACCAGGATGGCATCGACATACTCATCGAGCAGCGGAACGTGGCCGATGCCCGGAAATTCATGGAGAAGATCGGCTTCAGCTACAACATCATGATCGATGACATCGAGGCGGCCATTGATGAGACCTACGTGGAAGTGCCCAGCGTGGAGCATCCACTGGACACCGTCCGGAACGGCTCACTGCCCTGGATGGAGCGACCGGGCACGCTGATGAGCTGGCGGCGCTATCACGATCAGGCCGATATCCAGCAGTTTATGCAGACGCTGCTCGAGCAGCACTCGGAGATGGTGGAAATCATACAGATCGGGGTCACGCGCAACAAGCGGCCCATGGAGGTCATCAGGTAGTTGGTTCAGGGGGTTTACCCTCGAGGATATCCGGTAAATAATCATCATCATCTCATCCTCAGAGTCTCCAATGGCAATCCGGATAACTGGGCTGTCTTTGTGGATGCCGGAATGCAGGCCCGCGACTGGCTGAGTCCCGCCGCCTTGACCTACGCCCTGTCCAAGCTGACCCATTTGTGGGCTCGGGGCCAGTTGGAGAAGGCCATGCGTGGCATCGACTGGTACTTCCTGCCCCTGGCCAATCCCGATGGCTACCACTACTCGCGGCATACGGACCGCCTGTGGACCAAGAACCGAGCCCACGACCCGGCCACCGGCTGCTATGGCGTCAATTTGGACCGGAACTTTGAGTACGGCTGGGGTGGCGCCGGTTCCACGAGCAGTCCCTGCAAGAATCTCTACCGCGGACCGAAGAGCTTCTCCGAGCCGGAGACGCGTGCCCTGCGCAGCTTCCTGACCGGACTGCGCGAATATCTCGGCGCGTACGTGTCCCTGGGGGGCTATGGCCAGGCCATTGCCTATCCCTGGGGCGACGCGGACTACGTGACGGAGAACCAGCACGATCTGAAGCATGTGGCCAGAAGGGCCGTGCTCGCCCTGCGGCGACTCAACCAGGCGGAGTACTCGTCGGGCACCAGCTACCGCCAGAAGCTGGCCAGGCCAGGGAACTCGGCGGACTGGGTGCAGGACCGCGTGGGGGGTCAGCTGGTGTTCGATATGTTCCTGAAGGATCAGGGACGCTACGGCTACCTGATGCCCCCGCACTACATAGTCGAGTCGGGGGAGGAGGTTTTCGAGTTCCTGAGGATCATAGCCCAGCAGTTGCAGTAACATTCTGCGAGAATTCTTCAACCTCATCGATATGTATTTATGTATTTATGTTTTTTGTTTTTTCAAAATATCTAAGAAACAACGTATTTTATCTGAATAAATCGTAAATTTACATTTTTCAAAGCTTGGCTTTTCACTGCATACTTTCAGGCTTCCGCCCATAAAAGTCAAAGCTTCCCTCGCGTACTAAGACCTGGCATTTCTCCAGAGAGTCACTAACTCTTACTCTCTCTCTTGCCTTTTGCCGGAGCGGGACAGCCAGTGATTAAGAGAAAAAGCGAGACATTAGAGAGCTCTCCTCTAATTATTAACCGTTATGCAGCCACGTGTTCAATTCGCGGACCATTTTCGTTTATAGATTTCGCAATCGCTTGTATACCGCGTCCATTGCCATATCAAAAACAAAAAACCTTTAATGAGGCATCTTATGTAAGCATGGCCAAAGAAAAAACACATGGCAAACAAATAACATATTTAAAAAAAAACACACACACAAAAAATAGCGAACAAGAATGCTGTGAACAAAGCCAAATAGAAAGCTAAAAGAGAGGCGGCACTGGAGGGGCAAAAAAAAAAGAGCGCAAGAGAGACACCCGCCTCAACTTTCACTTTCAATCGCGTTTCAAAAACCCGTAAGCTCGGCTCAACGCTTCTGATGTTTTGTTTTTTGCTCTTTAGCCTGCTCATTTGTTGTTATTCCTCCTCGGCTCCTTTTGTTGTTGCATATTTGATTGGATTTATTTTGTGCATGCATATAGAAATTAAGCGAAAGGCCCGCGGCTATCGCCGCCACCAGCCGGCAAAGTCAAAGTCAAAAAGCTATCGAAGAAAGTGATTTAAGCACCAAGCAAAATAAATAACAAAAGCTGCGATTGATATATCATAAAAAAATTTATATATATATATATATATAAATATATAATAAAATCATTACATACTCACACAGCAGAATTAAAGAAAAACTCCCTAACAACACCAGTAATTGAAAGAACGAAGAATATACTCTTTTACACGGAAAGAAAAAAAAGATATTTATTTTCGATTCAAAAAAAAAAAATTATAATGAAGCAAAAATGAAATGCAAAGATACGGTTTCTTAGTAAAGAATATAAGTTGGAGGACATTTTTTTTTTATTTTAAATTAATTTAATAAATTTAAACTTATAAAAAATGCATGATACAATAATTGCAGTGTAGCAGAGTGTTTACTGTACAATGAACAATCAACGGACAAAAGTAATGCTGCCCCGAAAAAATCTTCCATTGTGGCTGCTACTACTCTCGAAGAAAGGGTCAAAAGTGAAAATCTGGGTGCTACAGAAAAAAAAAACCAAAATATAAATAAAAAACACACACTAAAACACCGGAAAAAGGAAAGAAACACATCCAAAATAAACAAGAAAAAAACAAATAAAGCCTGCAGGCAAAATCAAAATAAAGAAAAAAAAAAAAAAAAAAACTAAAGGCGGCGGCGGGTGGGGGCCTGAACTGGGGTCTGATCAAAAGGCGAAAGAAAGTAAAACTCGCCAAGTGGGTCAAAATTGCCCCGTCACACAATCACAGAGTTAACTACACACATCCATACACATTTGCACCGATTTAAAGTGATAATCCAATTGGATATCAATTGTATACCTGTGTGCGTCAGCTCCTATCAGTAGGACAGAATAAAACCTTATTTGTATTTATAATCTTCTATTTCCGAGAAAAAAAGATTACTCTCGCTTTTAAACTGATAAGAGGTCATAGATCAGTAAAAAGAATTCATAGAATTGCGTTTGTCCGAAAGTTATGTTTATAATTCTTCTTCGAAAGAACGTTGTTCTTTTACTTGCATTAATTTCTGGATCGTCTGGAATTATTTCTTGCTGTGCATAATTACAATATGATTATTTTATTAAAGTATAATCTATGCCTCACTGCTGGAAATCCCAAGAACCAGAGAAAGATAGGAAAAGAATTTTGTGACCAAGCCCGTGACTCATGGGAAATGGCATCTTAGTACAAGTTGGCAGCTCCTTGGAAGCCGTAATTGCTTCTGAGCGCATCTCACGGCTTGAGTGGGTGTGTAGGTGTGCGTCAATGAGTGGCAAGAGACGTCACGCAGAAGCCAAAGTGTCAATGTCGAGTGAGAGACAGAGGGAGAGGAGAGATGGCAGCACTCGCTGCGTGGGCGTTGCACTCTCTGGATCTACCCCTCACCTGCATCTGGCCGCTAATGCAGGCCAGACAAAGACAGAGCGTGAGTGCGTGGAGATCGGCTTACCTCTCTCTCTCACAGTATCTGACGTCGCCACTGCTGCTGCTGCTGCTGCTGCTGCTGCTGCTGCTGCTGCTGCTGCTGCTGCTACCACTGCCACTGCACTGTGGTCCAGCCGACACTTTTCTTGGACAAATTAATTATTTATCGTAATTTAAGGGTAATATATCCTTTAGCTTTTATACGAACGATTGAGAAAATTATAAAATATTCTCAAAGTTTCATTGGGATATTTATTACTCTATAATGTTATATAAAAAAAAAAATTAAGAGCTCAAAAATTAAAAAAAAAATTGACAAAAAAATAAATATCTAGCTTTGAATGCAAAAAGTTTGCCTAAAAAAAACTAAGCAGAAAAAAACAAACCAGACTGAAATCGGTTGAGTTTAAGCCAAGTTATGATCAAAAAACCATTGAGGATGTTAGCCAAAAGTGTGACCTATATTTTTCAAAAAAATTTAAGGGGTTATATCATCAAAATTTTCGAAAATTGGCTAAAAAAAATAGATTTTGAGTTTTAAATGCAGAAAAGTTTTTCTTGAAAAACTAAGCAGAAAAAACAAACCAGGCTGAAATCGGTTGAGTTTAAGCCAAGTTATGGCCAAAAAACCATTGAGGATGTTAGCCAAAAGTGTGACCTATATTTTTCAAAAAAATGTAAAGGGTTATATCATCAAAATTTTCGAAAATTGGCTAAAAAAAATAGATTTTGAGTTTTAAAGGCAGAAAAGTTTGCCTTGAAAAACTGAGAAGAAAAAATAAAACCAGAGTGAAATCGGTTGAGTTTAAGCCAAGTTATGGCCAAAAAACCATTGATGATGTTAGGCAAAAATGTGACCAATATTTTTCAAAAAAAATTAAGGGGTTATATCATCAAAATTTTCGAAAAATGTAAAAAAAAAAAAATAGGTTTTCAGCTTTGAATGCAGAAATGTTTGCCTTGAAAAACTGAGAAGAAAAAACCAAACCAGAGTGAAATCGGTTGAGTTTAAGCCAAGTTATGGCCAAAAAACCATTGAGGATGTTAGCCAAAAGTGTGACCTATATTTTTCAAAAAATCAAAATTTTCGAAAATTGGCTAAAAAAAATAGATTTTGAGTTTTAAATGCAGAAAAGTTTTTCTTGAAAAACTGAGAAGAAAAACCCAAACCAGACTGAAATCGGTTGAGTTTAAGCCAAGTTATGGTCAAAAAACCATTGAGGATGTTAGCCAAAAGTGTGACCTATATTTTTCAAAAAAATGTAAAGGGTTATATCATCAAAATTTTCGAAAATTGGCTAAAAAAATAGATTTTGAGTTTTCAATGCAGAAAAGTTTTTCTTGAAAAACTGAGAAGAAAAAACCAAACCAGACTGAAATCGGTTGAGTTTAAGCAAAGTTATAATCAAAAAACCATTGAAGTTTGCGATTTTTTTTAATGTGACCCATTTTTTCAAAAAAAAATAAGAGCTTCAAATTGAAAAAAAATCGACAAAAAAATAAATATTTAGTTTTGAATGCAGAAAAGTTTGCCTAAAAAAAACTAAGCAGAAAAAAAAACAAACCAGGCTAAAATCGGTTGAGTTTAAGCCAAGTTATGATCAAAAAACCATTAAAGGTGTTTTGGTGAAGAAAAGTGGCCAGCTTGACCATAGTGCTCTGCCGGCTTTGCTGTCGCTGTCGCTGCCGCTGTCACTGCCGTTTTCATTTCCATTTCCATTTACGCGACGATCGTTTTAAAGATCGGTCGGTCGTCGGTCAGCGCAAAAATTTACAACAGTTTAGCTCATCTTTTTGTTGTATTGTTGTTTTGTAATTCTCAGTTTCGTTTTGTGTATGCTTTTTTTTTTTTGTTTTTTTTTTCATTTACCTTTTCTTTTTTTGTTTTGGTAGCAGCCCCTCTTGCGCCGGCAGAGCGGCAATATAAAAATTGAAGCGCATACAAGCGCAGCATTTAGTCGGAGTTTGACGCTCAGCCAGCGACACACGACACACGACACACGACACACTCTCTCCCACGCAAACGCTCACGCACACACAGATGCTCGTACAGAGCCGGCAACGAAGAGAAGGAGAGGAAGGAGAACTAGAACAAGTGCAACGGCATCCCCGGGATAGCTACAACAAAAACAGCGGTAAGTGGAGAACACAAGTGGCAAAAGTGAAAAGTGCAAAAACAAATTTAAGTAGAACACAAAAAACATACAAACAAAAGGTTGCAGAAGAATTAAGGGAGCAGGAAGAGCCGAAGAGTATGTGGGAAGAATCAGGAAGGGAAGAGGAAGAGAAGATTGCCCTGAAAGTAGGATGAGAATGCGCATCTGTAAGGATGGGAGGTTGTCTTAAAGACTGAGATAAAGGTTTTAGTATAAAGTTAAAGGGAAGATTTACAACTAAATAAAGAGAATTCATTCTTAAATGTTATTTCGAAATTAAATCGAGGGAACGAAAGATATTACCAAAATGAAAATCTTCATAAATTATTTAGAGCTGTTGAAAAGTATAAAGATGAAAAGATTTAAGCAATATTAAAGTAGGTGAGTAGGTGGCTTAATTCTATTTGTTTATAATACCCAAAATCCTACATTTTCTCACTATAAGAGACAGGAAAAAAATGAGATCGTAAGGCATACAATTACAACCAACAAGGAAGTGTAACCGATGAGGGCGGAGTATCACTTTCGATCGGGTATTTTCAATATTAACTTTCGGTCCCTCAACCTAACCAGTTTGCATGATGCTCATTAAGCCCAATTACGTTTTCTTTCCTTTCGTTGGCGCGGCAAGTACTAATTAGGGCTTTTTTGCCCAAGCAGTGTCTTAATTATTTTATACTTTCCCTTTAATCTTTCGTAATTTGCATATAAAGATTTAAAGGAGGAAAAGCTAAACCTTATTGCAATCAGCAGCAGTCTCCTTTTGGTTTTGGTCATTACGACGACTATCCTAAAAACAACATCGGGGAGGAGAGAGAATCTCAATTAATGGAAGGCGATCACGGTGGGGGTTGGGGTTGGGGTCTCGGCACGAAGGTCGAGGTAAACACCAGCGAATTGAAACCGAAACAAAACGAAACCCAATCCGAAACTGTGAGATCTGAGATTCCGAGGTGCGAGAGATCCGAGCGAGAACCAGTTCTCAGAGGCACGGAGGTACGGAGACTGTAGACCGACCGACTCTCCCCCCATCGTTCAAGTGCCACTTTCTGGCAGGCAATAAAAAGAAAATAAACACGAAAATACAAATACGCATCCATAAAAAAAAAACTAAAAAAAAAAAAAAAAGATGAAAATAAAACCAAAAAACAGGCCAGGGAAATTAGCACAGAAGCGTTAAAAACGAGATTTCGAAATCTCAGTCGGAAGACCAGGAAAAGCTTTCCATGTCCATAATCTAGAATCTAGATCTTAGGGTCTGTCCCCACTAACACACTCCCATCACACAGCTCCTCGCGCACATTGTGCATTCAAAACACACTGAGATCGTCAAGACGACGCTATAATACAAGCCCGGAACTTGGGGAACTCAGAGATCTCGGGGAACCTCTCGGGCACCCCGATCGATTGATCGATCGATCGATCGCCATTGGAATCCGTAAAACAATGCAAATTGGTTAGATCAACAAAAACATTCGATTTGTTTACTGGCAAGTTGTGTATTTCCTTTGATACACTCAAACTTCATTGTGTAAATTATCGATTGTTCTGATATTGTCAAGGTGTTTTAAAATAATAATCATATTAGACAGACACGAGCTGAAAAACTTATTACCGGCAATAATAAATTGGAAACCAAAAGTAAGTTCTCCCAGGGTTTATTTTAATCAACCTTAAAATTCAATTTTGTCTCGGTGCTGGGAGAAAAGGTTCTCTAACCCATTCGTGTTTCCATTACGAGGTTTGCAAACCCATTAAAGCTATTTACTATTCGCTATTTACTATTTATAATTACTGATTGGCAATGACAAAGGTAGAAGAGAAAAAAAAACAGGGTTACTCACGCATCTAGATAACCAAAACCAGGCACAATGGAACGGATGTATGTTATTTTTTTCTATTTTGTCGGTAATTACCAACTTTTTCTGTAACATTTTCATTTTCACTGGCTCCATTGGTAGTTCGGAGTCCGGAGCTTTCAGGTTTGTTCTTTTGGGTTTAGTTTTCGCTGGCAAGGCGACTTGGTTGGATGTTCTCGATTGGTTCCATTTGGAAAACCTCTATAAGAACGGGGGGAAATCCCAGGAAGTACGTTATAAATTTATCTATTTTAGAAAAGTAAAGTACAAAAAATCGAAATTTACTTGGAAATAAATTTCCTAAGAATCAGACCACTAAATAATGATTTTAGTATTCTGTGGAAATCATCACACGAGCCCCTTGTCGCTACCGGATGACACCGAAAGCACTTGAAAGCACACTAAATAGCGTGTCTTATGGCAAGTTAAGCCAGCAATAAATACTATTCCGACTGACCTTTCGAGCTTTAACGATCCGCTAATGGTAATTATTTTTTGCACAAAGCTTGTACCAAACCAAAAATGGTTTTTTAAATGGGAAAATCGTGACACAACGCCACTGAACTAATATATTTTTTGTGTGCCAAGCGACTCGGCGACAGTTAATTACTTAGTTGACAAGCCGCACTGATAAGGCCTCGCGCCAATTACTGATTACCGATCGATGTTCACTGATTGCCAACTATCTTTACAGAGGTCAACCTGCTCTCACACGTAACGATGACGCCGTCACGCCCTCATCTCCTGATGCTGCTGCTCCTGGCGTCTGGCATCGCTGCCGCCTCCTGCCTCGAGGCCAATCAGACTCTGCTGGACGTCAACGAGATTCCGCAGCGCTACGATGAGGCCCAGCTCTGGCGGATCTACAACATCTCGGAGGCCATGCAACGCCGGGTGCCCGTGGGCCAGATGCTCGAGCAGAAGTTCGGTGGCAACATTTGGAAGGAGAACTCCAAGTTCCTGGACATCTCCATTGCCCGGGATCAGTTGAAGGCGGCGCGCAGTTTCCTTTCGGCGCATCGACTGGACGCCCAGGTATTGTCGGAAAACATCCAGTCAATGATCGACGAGGAGCTGCTCGAGGGGATCCAGGCCACGGCCTCGCATCCGGGCAAGAGAGCGAGTGAGTAGTGGAGCCATGCCCAACGATAAATCAAATAATTGAGTACCAATCGAAAATCCACAGAAAAGGCCACGAGGAGCAGCATGCACTGGAAGGACTACCATGACCTGGATACCATCTACAGCTTTATGCGGGAAATCCGCAGCAAGTTCCCCAACATTGTGCGACTGTATACCATTGGACAGACGGCCGAGGGTCGGGACTTGAAGGTGCTGAGGTAGGTAGTGAGTGGCCACAGGAGCTCCCTCTCCCTCTCCCAACCACTGATCCCACCTCTTTTTTCCCCCTAGAATCTCTGAGAATCCCCGCGAGAACAAGAAGGTATGGATTGACGGCGGCATTCATGCTCGCGAATGGATCAGCCCCGCCACGGTCACCTTTATCCTGTACCAACTGATGTCGAACTGGGAGAACCAGCCGGCGCATATCCGCGGCCTCACCTGGTACATCATGCCCGTGATGAATCCCGATGGCTACGACTACAGTCGCAAGACGAATCGCCTGTGGCGCAAAAATCGCTCGCCATCGCGCCAGAGCCAGTGCAGCGGCGTGGATCTCAACCGAAACTTTGACATTGGATGGAATGGCTATGGGTCGTCGACGAATCCCTGCCGGGACACCTATCGCGGCTCCTCGCCCGCCTCCGAGCTGGAGACAAAGGCAGTCGCTGAGTTCTTGGCCAAGCGGAAGTACAACCTGGAATCGTATCTGACGTACCACAGTTACGGCCAGATGATCGTCTATCCGTGGGCCTACAAGGCGGTCAAGGTCAAGGACTCGAGCATTCTGCAGCGCGTGGGCAGTCTGGCGGCAGAGCGAATTGCCCAAAAGACGGGCACCACCTACAGGGCGGCGGTTACGCACGAGGTGCTCGGCATTGCCGGCGGCGGCTCCGACGACTGGAGTCGTGCGGCCTTGGGCGTCAAGTATGTGTACACCATTGAGCTGAGGGATCGCGGAGCCTACGGTTTTGTCCTACCGCCCAGATACATCAAGGATACGGCCCTCGAGGGCTGGACAGTGGCGGAAACGGTGGCCCAGGCCATCGGACCCAGTTCCTCTGGTTAATCTCGCATCTCTGTCTCAAATTCTTTTTTTTTTTTAACCCCCCACCCCCCCTTGTGTGCCTGCCTAAATAGTGTGTGTGTGCGTGTGTGTGTGTCCGGTGATTGCCTATTTATGTTACATAGTGTGCTTTTTTTCTCCTGTCGCTGAGTGAATGCTAAGGAGGGGGGTCGGCTGGCTGTACCCTGTACGCCGGGCAAATAAAGAAATCTAAACTATTTATTACCCTAGATTGAGATGGAATTAACTCCTAGATGGGAGGGGGGGCTAAGCAATATCTTTTGTTTCAGGAAAAAGCTGAGAAAGGTGCATGGAACTACCTCCTATATAACTCGCATATTAACAAGAAATATATAGCCTTAGCAAAATTCTAAAGTTCAATGTTTAAATAAAGGTTTGCAAGAAAAAACCGTAGCCGATGAATTCGAGACAAGGAATTCTCCGCTTTTAATACATAAATAAATGCAGAAATATTTATATAAACAAGGAAAATCATCAACCTTAACCATCAGTTAATTGAAATTAAAAAGAAAATAAAAGGCCGCCACTCACCGTATCCTCATCATCGTCGGTGTTGTCCTGCAACTGCAAATCCAGCTTCGCCAAGGTGGCCGTGTTGTTCTCCATGTCCATGTCCTTGGGCGTCGACTCCTCCGAAATGATCGACTCTGATGGCAGATTATCCACGAAGGCTGCAAAGCCGGCAAATACAGACCCAGCGCCGCCTAAATTGAACTCCATGCTGCTGCTGCTGCTTTTCTGTGGCGTCATCTCCGCCAACGATGTGGGCGAGGCCGAGGACTTGGAGCCAGATCTGTTCCTTGACTTGCTATTACTATTACCATTAACCATCGGTGTTTTTGGCGGCACTGGAGCGGGCAAGTGCTCGATGCGATGGGTGTAGCGTGTGTTCAGCCGAATGCTGCTGTGTGGTGATGCGGACAGAGGCGACGGCGACGAGACGTCGCCGCCGGCCAGAGAACCCTCGGTGCCGCCATTGGTTCTGGAGGAGGCTAAGGGCTCGCTGGGCTTGGAATTTGCCACGTCCAGGTCGGTGGAAATCCCGCCAAGACGCAACTGTTGCTTGATGAGGCGCTCCGCCTCCTGGAGCAGCTCGTCCACGGACCGCATGTCATTACTGTCGGAGAGCCGGCTCACCTCCTGGAAGATACTCTCCGGATCCGGGTCCGCCACGCCGCCGCGGTCCTGCTCCTTTGACAGGAACTCTATTATAGAGTTGGAGCTGCTCGTGTAGTCGAGGGACTCCACCACCTGCTCTTTCGCCTCTGCCACGCCCTGCTTCCGCGGACTAAGCACCCGCGACATGCCGCCTGGATCCGACGTTAACCGCGTGGCGATCGAATGCAGTTGTAAAAGAAGAACGCCTTTTTGCGTTTACGCCTCGCACTTTTTCGCTTTATTTTTGTTTGTACCGTACGCGCGTGTGTGTGAGTGAGCGTGCGACTCTTGAATGTGTTTGTAAAAAAAAAAAAAAAAAAAAACATGTGCCAAAAAATGTGTTCACTACTACGCTTTTTTCCGGGCGTAGCGACCAGGCACGGGATCTAAACGCGCGGCGAAGGGATACGGGGTCGCGTGGGTACGGACACGAGGCTCGGCGGACGCGGCGCGGCGTCAGTTTGGCCGTGGCAACAACATTTACCACTTTTTTGGGGCTCGCAAACAATTCTTGTACAATAAGCGGCAGTGTGGCCGTGTTTTAGTACAGCCAACAAACCGCGTGCGTGCGTGAGTAGAAATATCGATGCATTGATGTTCTGAACAGCTTTTTAAACATCGATAACATTTGGCGAGTATCGATGTTGTTATATCGATGTAATTTGAAACTAATTTAATAAAGAATATTAAATAAATATAATTAATTTGTATGTAGTGCTTTAAATATGTTTGGCAGTAGGCAAATATTAATTCTTTTGAAGTGTGACCGATCTTTTCACATTTTTTGATGCGGCTATACTTTGCTTGACGACCGCCAATATTTGAAACACAATATTCGTTATCCCATTGATGCTGTGTTTTAAAATAATAATTGTGTGTTCCGGCGTTCCTCCAGCTTATTTAACGGTACAAAATTTGTTTACTGTCTACCAAGACAGATTGCAAATAAATAAAACAAAAAAAATTATAATAATAATGTTCCCATTCGAAAACACTCTGTATACATTTTTTGGGTTTTATTCTTAATTTCTGTTTTCTCTTTTCAACTTCGGTTTCGTTTCATATCGTTTTTGTTTTTTTTTTTTTAGTTTTCTGTTTTTATACAATTTTTACATATCTACAACATAAAATTGGGAATTCAGCTTGGTGAATGGTATTCGGGGTGGAAAACGGGGGAAGAGCTCTCTTCTTTTCCTTCTTACTTTCTTTAGCTAGCCAAGGTACATAATATCGTAAAAGGAGTCGACGCAGGGAAGGCCAGATTGAAGATTAAAGTAGTGATTGGTTTAGTTAGTCCTGCTGAGCCGCCGCATACTCCCCCTCGCTATTGGTGCTGCTGCCGCCCATTATCCAGTCCATGAGCATCATCGAAGGCGAGCGGAGCACGGGCTGGGCTGCAGATTATTGGATGTGATTGGATGTGAATCTTAGCGAGTCACTTGAGGGTTTGTTTACGGTCGCGTCCACTCACTAAGATCCACGCCGACGGTTGGCGGCGGTTGCGAAGGCACTGGCTGCGGTCCCGTTCCCGCTCCTGCTCCAGCTCCTGTTGCCTGCTTGGCCATATCCTTTTGCAGCTGGAGCATCTGCTGCAGGCGCTGCTCGCGCTCATCTACGATGGCCTTGTCCTTGGAATGCTTCACCGTCTGGAGCTCAGCCAGCCTGGAAGGGGGTAAGGATGAATCTGGGCTGAAAAAGCTTTACATCAATCGGGAACTCACTTCTGCTTCAGGTCACTGCTGCCGGCGGCGGCTACGGCCATGCCCGCAGGCTGCTGCTGCTGCGTTTCCCCGCCGCTGCTGCTCGCAGCACTGCTCTGCTGGCTGGGACTGCCAGAGGAGGCTGTAGTGGAGAGAGAGAGAGAGAGACGGCCGTTAGTGAGGCTTGCTCCCCCTATGGAAGCTCGCTGCTACTCACCTTCATCGGTGATGCGACTCCTTTCCGTTTCCAGCTGGCGGAGCGTGTCCGACAGCTTCAGCTGCAGATGGTCCCGCTCCTCGAGCAGCTGCACCAACTCCACAATCATCTCCTCGACGCGCATATCCCGCTGATGGAGCATCATCAGGGCATAGTCCAGGTCCGCCTTCAGCACATACTCGGGCAGGGGTTCGCCGCTGCTCAGCGACGGTGGTCCGCCCGCCTGGGCCGAGGGAGCCGAGCTGCCGCCACTGCCACCGCTGGAACGGTTCTGCAGCCGGAAGGGATCGTACTGGGCGGCCAGGCGGGCATACTCCGCGGACCGTATGGCCAGCTGCTCCTTGAGCGTCACAATTTCCATTTCCTGCGTCTCCAGAGCCTTTTGCATCTTCAGCATCATGTTGTCGCCAGCCTGCGGGGCTGCCGAAGATGCCTCCACACTCGGCTGGGACTGCTGCTGGCTGATCTCCTCCAGCTGCGCCTTGAAGGCCGCCTCCCGCTGGACGAGGTGCTCCTGCCAAATGCTAGCCACCTCGCTACACTTCTGCTCCACGACCTGCTCCCACTGCTGATTGATGGTGGCCAGATCGGGGAGCTGCTGCTGCTGCTGCTGCTGCTGGGCAGCGGTTCCCTGCTGCATCACCTCGAGGGAGCGACGCAGCTCGGTGATCTCTATGTTCTTCGTGTCCAGCTGCAGCAGCGTCTGCTTCATCTTATCCTCCAGCTCCAGGCTGCTGAGAACGTGATTGTTGAGCACGCGCAGCTCCTCTTCCATGTCGGCCTTCTCCTGCTGCAGCTGCTGGCACTGGGCGCGGAGCTGCTCGGTGTCGGTGTCGGCAGTGGGAGGAGGGGGCTGTGGCTGTGGCTGTGGCTGTGGCTGAGGCTGAGGCTCTTCCTCCCTGTCCTCCTCCAGTTGCCTGATTTGCATGCGCAGCATCTGGAGCTCTTGGTTCTTGGTAAGAATCTCAAAGACCAGCTTCTCCGTTTGATCCTCGCGCATCAGCTCCTCGATGCGCTGCTTTAGATGCACAATTTCCGACTCCTTCTCCTGCAACAGGGCCAGCTGCTCATCGTGCTCGTGATGGCGGCTCTTGCCCTGGCGCAGTGCCTCCAACTCGGCTTGGTAGCGAGAGCGCTGGGCCTCTACTTGGGCGAGATGAAGCTGCAGTTGCTGCAGCTCTGCTTGGAGGCCCTGCTGGGTGCTCTCCTGCTGCAGTTTCAGGGCTCGGAGGTGCTCCACTTCGCCCTGAAGGTTTCTCAGTTGCTCCACCTCCTGCTGAACGTTACGCAGGTGCTCCACCTCCGTTTGGAGGCTTCTCAGGTGCTCCACTTCGCTCTGCTGGCTCCTGAGCCGATCGAGTTCGGTCTGGAGGCCTCTCAAGTGTTCCAACTCGTTCTGCTGGCTCCTCAGCTGCTCCACCTCCGCCTGGAGGCCCCTGAAGTGTTCCAACTCGTTCTGCTGGCTCCTCAGCTGCTCCACCTCCGCCTGGAGGCTCCTCAGCGGCTCCACCTCCGCCTGGAGGCTCGTCAGCTGCTCCTGCACCTGCTCCCATTGAGCCTGCGCTTGGGCGGCCGTCTCCTCCGCCAGCAGGACCAGGCGACGCTCCTCCTTCAACCGCTGCTGCAGATCCTGGCACTCGGCATTCAGCTCCTGGTTCTCAGCCTGCAGACTGCTCAGCTCTTCGGAGGGAAGAGAGCTTGAGGCTGAAGCTGGAACCGGTGTGGGAGCCGCTGCAGACTCTGCCGTGGTGGTGACCTCTCCCCACTGATCCAGTTGGCTGACCTTCGCCTGGAGCTCTCTTATGCGTGCCTGATACATCTGCACGTCCATATCCTGGCGCTCCTTGAGCTCCGCCATCCGCTCGTTGCCCGCTGTCAGGACATCGATGCGTTTCGCCAGCTTCTCCTTCTCGAGGAGATGCTGCTGCAGCTGCTCCTCAGCCTTGGCCTGGCGCGATTCGTGGAGCTGCAACTGATGCTTCAACTCCTCGATAATGGCCGTATCCAGGTCGTTGTCCAGGGACACGGGCGCGGGCGCGGGCGCGGGAGTTGGAGTCGTCGCTGCCTTGGCCTTGTACTCCTTGAGGCGCTTCATCAGCTTGGCGGTTTTCGTCTGCAGCTCCGTCTTCTGCTGCTCGGAGGTGGCCAACTGCTGTTCCAGCTGGGCAATCCTGGCCTGCAGGGGCTCCTGCGGAGCCGCCTCGGTCCAGGGATCCTCGTCCAAGCTGAAATCGATGGCCTGGTGCTGCAACTCCGCTCTTGGCTGGCATAAATAGGCTTTTCTGGGCTGGATAAGTGGCTCCTCGACGGGCTCATCCTGCTCCAGTCCCAGCTCCATCGTTGGCTCTCCAAAGAACATGCCCAGAGTGGGAGCTGCAGCTGCAGGTGCTGCTTGAGCGGGTTGTATAAGCCTCTCCATCGCAGCCAGACGCTCCTGCTCCTCCCGTTCTCTGATCTGAAGCTCCAGCTCGTTGAGGCGCCGCTCCAGCTGCATGCGTCGCTCCTCCTGCTCGGCCAGGCTTCGATTGCGCGCCAGCAGCTTGCTCTCCAGATCCTGGGCATGCTTCTCCAGGTCGGAAACATTTCGCTGCAGGTCCTCAATGGTCGGTGGCGGACCCATTGCGGGCGGAGCTGCCTGACTGGGAGCCACCCTCAGCGGAGGGGCAACGAGCTCGTCGAAGGGCGAGGGAGCGGCAAGGGGATCACCGAAGAAGAGGGAGGAGGAGGGAGCCGGAAGGGGCATCTGCCTGGCCAGCTGGGCATGCAGCTCGCAGAGCTGCTCCGTCAGCCGCCTGTTCTCCGTCTCGATGTAGACCTGATCGTCGGTTTGGTTCTGCCCCAAGGTGGCCAGCTCGGCGATCTGCTGCTGCAGGGCCTGCAGCTCCTGGCTGTGATTGGCGCACAGCGCATCGATCTGGGCGCGCAGGTTGTCCGCCTCCGTCTTGTCCTGGATGGCCTGCATGCGCAGCTCCTGCAGCTCGAGGACATCCTGCTCGGAGCTGGCCTGCTGCAGTCTCAGCACGTTCACCTCGCGCTCCAGCTCCTGCAGGTCCTCGCCCTGGCGCTGCAGCTCCTCGGTGCGCTGTCCCAGCTGCTCCTGGGTCCGCTCCAGCTGCTGGAGCAGGTCGCGCGTCTCGTTGGTGGCCCGCTCGGCATGCGCACTGAGATCGCACTCCAGCTCGTCCAACTCCGTCGTTTTGGCCGCCAGCTTGGCGTCGTACACCTGGCGCTGGCGCTGCAGTTCCGCCTCCTTGGCCGCCAGCTGCTGCTGCAGCTCGGCCAGCTCCTCCTGGCTGTGGTGGCTCAGCTGCTCCCGCTCCGCCTGGGCGCTGGCCGTCACCTGGGCGTGCTTCGCCTGCAGCGCCTCGTAGTCAGCGCGCAGACTCGCCAGCTGCTCGCGCGTATCCTCGGCCTCGCGGCTAACCTCCGCTAGATGGCTTCGCTGCTCCTCCTCCCGCTGGCCGAGCTCCTGGAGACGCTGCTGCAGCTGTTGGTCCAGCTGGAGCTGCTGCTCCGCCTGCTCGCTCCGCTCCCGCAGCTGCTGCTGCAGGCTCTGCGTGCGATCCTCGGCCTCCGCCTGGCGATGCGCCTGGCTGGCGACCTGCTCCTCGAGGGCCGAGCTCCTAGCCTCCAGAGCGGCATTCTGCCCCTCCAGCGACTCGATGTAGGAGGCGTCCTCCTGCAGCTTGGCCTGGATGCCCTCGTGGATCGTGTTTAGCCGGGCGATCGTGGCCTCGAAGTTGGCCTTGTCGCGGGCGTACTGCTGGGCCAGCAGCGAGTGCTGCTCCTGGGCGGCCGTCAGTTGGACCCGCAGGTGGTTGTGCTCCTCCTCACTCACCGTGGCTGTGGCCGGCGCTGCAGAAGGTACCGCCGCATCCAGGGTCTGCTGGCGAAGGACGGCGATCTGTAAGGCAGGAAATTAATGAAACAATTCTCCCTTTTCTTTGGGAAACCCGAGTGTAAAGCTCACCTCGGCATCCTTCTCCACGCGAAGCTGCTCCAGTTGCTGCTCGGCGGCTGGGTTGCTGCTCTGGCGCAACTGCTGCAGCTCCCGTTGCAGCGACTGGATGGTGGCATTGCGATGCTTGATCAGCTCCTTCGACTTGTCAAACTTGATGGACTTGGACTCCAGCTGGCGTCGCAGATCCTCCAGGACGGGCTGCTGCTCGGCTAGCCGCTGTTGCAGGCTGGCCACTTCCGCGGCAAGTCTGGCCACCTCCTGGCCCTGCTGGAAGACCTCCTGCTCGGCCTCCTGGCGCTCGCGGCGCAGCTCCTTGCTCTCGAGACTGGCCTCCTGCAGCTCGGCCTGGCGCTGGTCGAGGAGTTGCTCCTGCTCTTGGAGCTGTTGCTTCACCAGACGCAGGGCATCACGATTCTCCAGATTCACATGGATCTTGGCCTTGAGCTCATCGCTGAGTTTGCTTACCTGCTGCTGCAGTTGCTCCACATCCACGCGGGGTTCCTTTGCCTGCTGCTGCAGTTGCTGCTGTTGCTGCTCCTGATTCTTCTCCTGTAGCTCCCTCACCTTCTCCTCCAGTTCGGCATTCTCCTGGGCGCGCTTCTTGAGATTGAGAGCATACTTCTTGAGCTTCTCGCGCAGCTCACGGCTCTTGTTCTGCTCCTCCTGGCGCGTCTGCTCCATTCCCTGATACAGCTCCTGAATCTGCTGGTTCAGCGCATCGATGGTCTCTTGGCGGGCGCCCAGCTCACTCACCTGCTGGGCGGCCAGGCTCTTGCTGATCCTCAACGCCTCCCTAAGCTGCTCGGGACTGGGGTCCTGCTCCTCGCTGCTCCTGAGCTCGCGCAGCTCTTGGAGCTCCTCTTGGGCCGCCTGCAGCTCCAGCATCTTGAGATTGAGACTGTGCTCGCTCTCGCTGAGGCTCTCGATGAGCTGCTGCTTCTGCTCGGCCACCAGAGCCTGCAGGATGCTCAGCTCCCCCTCGAGCGACTCGTTGCGCGACTCCAGCTCCCGGCGCAGGCGGGTGAGCTGCTCCAGCTGCTTCTCATGGTTCATTTCCTTGGCATTCAGCTGCTGATCGAACTGCTCGGCCTGCAGCTGGTGCTGCGTGACCTCGTCCCTCAGACGGGCCTGGCTTTCTCGCAGTTCGCGGATCTCCTCCAGCTGCTCGGCCTGGACGTTGCGGGAGTCCTCCAGGAGGGACTGCAGGTGCAGGAAGTCCTCCTCCTGATGCATTGCGCTTGCCTCTATGGCCAGCAGTGACTCCCGCTCGGGATAGCTCTCCCTCTCCCTCAACTCCTCCAGCTCCCGGCCCAGCCGCGAGATCTCCGCCTTGAGCTCCGCGTTCTGGGCGGTCAGCTGCTCGTACTCGGCCAGGGCCTTGCCGTTGGGCGCTGTCACCGCCACCACGGTCTCCACGACCGTCACCGTCTCCACCGCCGTGCTGGCCTCCTTCACCTTGTGCAGGAGCTCACTGAGCTGCGTGTGGCAGTTCTTGGCCTCCTTGGCCAGCTTCTTGGACACGTTGAACTTGGCCTGCCGGTCGTTGGCTCGGCGATAGGCCTCCAGCTCCGAGTTGAGCTTGCTCAGTGACTTCTCGCACTTGTCCAGGAGGACAGGACCGCCGGCGTCCCCGGCATCCAGGGTGGCCACCACCTCCGAGGAGCGCTGCAGCGAGCTCAGCTCCTGCGACAGATTGGAGGAGGTCGAGGTGGATGAGAGCAGATCCTTCTCCCGCTCCCGGTCCCTCTCGCGCTGCAACAGCTGTAGCTGTGTGGAGCTCTCGTCCAGGCGAAGCTGCAGCTGGGCATTCTCCGCCGACAGGTGCTCCAGCTTGTCCAGGACCTCGCCACGCTCCTGGGTGAAGAGCTCCAGGCGCTCTCGCAGCTGGGCGAGCGTCTCCTGATCGTCCTGATCGGTCTGGGTGAGCTCGCTGACCTGGCTGGGCACTGCGGAGTCCTGCTCCTCAGGGTGGTGGTGGTGCTGCTGCTGCTCCTGCTCCTCCAGCTGCTGGCGCTCCACAATCTCTATGGACTCCGCGGAACTGGACGAGCTGAGCTTCTCCAGCTTGTCCAGCAGCTCCATGTTCTCGGCAATGTAGTGCGAGAGCTTCTTGTCCAGCGTTTGCTTCTCGCTCTGCAGTGTCTCCAACTGCTGGCGCTGCTCCTGCGCCTCGCTCTCCAGCTGCTGGACGCGCTGCGTCAGCTGTTGCTCCTCCAGCTGGGCCTCGCTCAGCTCGGACTCGACGCGCGCGGACTCGTGGCCCTGCTGCAGGGCCTCCAAGGCCTGCTGCAGCTCCAGCTTTTGCTCTTCCAGCAGCCGAATGGCCTCCAGATGGGAGGGATTCGGATTCGGATTCGGATTCGAAGTCGCCTGCTGCTCCTCTTGCTCCTCCTGCTGTGATCTCTCCATGCTGGCCAGCTGCCACTGGCCCTTCTCATCCTCCAGCACCGTTATCCTCTGCTGCAGCTTCTCGTTCTCCGCCAGCAGCTGCTGCTGGCCCTCCTCGGACTGCAGCCTCTGCAGCTGCTTCTCGGCCTGCTTGCACTTGAGCTTCAGCTTGATGTTGGCCTTGTTGGCCTCGTCCAGCTTCTGCTTCAGCTGCTGCAGTTCCTCCTCCGGCAGCTTCTCCGCGGGATCGTCCAGGAAGAGCGGCTTGCTCTTGCGACTGCTCTGGGCCAGCTTCTCCTCGAGGAGGCGCAGGTTGACATTCAGTACATTGAGTTCCGTCGTCTTCTCCGCCAGCTCCTCGCTCTGTTGGGCCAATTGCGAGGTCTGGGCGGCTATGGTGGCCTCCAGTTCCTCGAGACGCTGGGATACGCTGGCGTCGCTAATGCTCAGCTTCTGTTGTTCGGACGCCGCGCGACGCAGCTCCTCGTTGACGGCCAGCAGTTCGGCCTGCCTATGGCTGAGCTCTTGAAGCTGCTTGGCCAGCTCCTGGCTCACCTGGGCATCCGTGGTGGTTACCTGCTCCGCCTGGGTCTCCCTGTCTCTCTCCCTCTCCGTCTCCCTCTCTCTATCTCGCTCCCGAGCCGCGCTCAGCTCTTCCTGCAGCTCGCCGCGGGTCGTCTCCAGCAGGTCGTTGATGTTCTCCAGCTCTGCGAGGCGTTCTCTCATCACCAAGACCTCCGCCTGCAGGCGGGAGTTCTCCTGCTCCTGCAGGGTGTTCTCCTCCTGCCCCTGCTGGCTCTGCTCCTGGCTGTGGCGCAGCTGCTCGAGCTCCTCGTTTCGCTGGGTGAGCGTGCGCTGCAGCTCGGCACCGGACAGTTCCAGTTGCTCGATGAGGTGGGCGCGGCGTGCGAGCTCTGCGCGCTGTTCCTGCAGCTCCTGCTCCTGCCGGCTCTGCTTCAGCTCGGTCAGCTTCATGCGGCTCTTGAGCATCTTCACATGGTTCTCGTCCAGCCCACCACCCTCCTGGCGTCCCTGGGCCTCCAAATCCAAGGCGGAACGATGGCGGGAAACGGGCGTCGCCGCCACGTGCCTCAAGTCGGTCATCGAGGAGCCGGAGCCGAGTTCGGGGCCGGTCCCAGGGCCCACGTTGGTCCGCAGCGTCCTCACAGAGAGCAGCGACTTGGCCATATCCCGCTTGCGCTGCTCTATCAAAGCTCTGGTCTGCTCCGTGCGTTGGGTCAGCATGAGGAGCTTCTCGTTGCCGCTGGATATCTGGAATCCAGAGATATCCGGTGAGGCGGTCGTGTGCTTGTCCTTGTCGGGCGTGGCCAAGGGTGTGGAGGCGTCGGGGGGGCGACTGGTTAGAAGCTTCTGTCCCAGCGTAACTTCCAAGGAGTCGTGGCGTCGCCTGTCGTCCTGTGATTGCCGCGCGCGCTCCTTTAAGGCAGTGAGGCGCTCCTGGAGGGAGGAGTAGGTATAGTTATGGGTTTTTAGGTTTTCAGGGGGACTCCCAGACTCACCTGCTGCCTGAACATGTTCTCCTTGAGGCTGTCCAGACGGCCCTTGCCTCTCGTCGTCGTAGCTGTGCCGGCGGATACATTCTGGAATGTAGAAATGGTTTAAATCTTGCATATTATTATAGGAGTAATGCCTAGTAATGCCTCGACTGCGTAACAACTCTTCACGTGAAAGAAGCTACGTTTGTTGCTATGGAAATATGATCAAGTTGTGCAGTTTGGTGTAGTAGTCCTTGTTTTTCTTGGGAATTGTGTAGATTTGTTTGTTATTCCACTCCAACTTATTATTCTTTTATATTTTTTTCAGTTCCTGCACCTTACGGAGGCATTTAGAACTCTTCTTTGACTAGAAATTGACCAGTAAATAAGTAAGTTTTGCTCTTGTACCTCTCACCTCCTAAATCTTAATTTTCCTAAGCATTCTTAAGTCCTTCTAAACTGAATAACGTACCCAACAGTGTGCTAGATTTGCTTACATATCCCCTAGAATTTAATGCTTCCCCCAAAATCTAGTTCATCGCCAATCCCAAATGCTTTCCAACGCCTTTAGCAGCTCTTCCTTGGACTGGGAACTCACCTGTAACGCGGACAGGTCAGTGGAGCTGCCCGTTAAGTGTATATCTGCCTCGCCGTCGTTTTCGTGGTGGTGCGGCTGGCAAAAGTAAACAAAACATGGCATTAATAACGCTCCCAGAGCCCTAGAAGGCGTTAAAAAAAAAACTCACCTGAACGATGGAAAAATCGTAGGACGTCTCCAGGGCAGCCGCCGCATCCGTGGCCGAAGATGTTGAGTCTTCCGCCATCGCTCGTTCGTTAAATTAATTACTAAATTTGTTTATAAACTTTTCTAACTAGCGTCTAAACCGTGGAAAGTAATTATCAACGAAAAAAAAAAAAAACACAAATATGCGAAGACTTAACAATTTAAAACTAGGAACAAAACAAGAACGGAGGGGCGGGGGGAATACACAAATAGTGGAGGAGCACTGGCTATCTGGTCGCGGAGCGATGATGATATATCCAATCTAGTCGTGTGGCTTTCGGGGGCTGCGCTGCGCTAGCTATCGACATTGACTGCAACGAGAGGAGCACAGGGGACTTGGTTTACCATTGGGGCTGCTTGATCTGATCTCCCTTCGAAATCCTCGGGAATCTTCGGATATCTATTATTTGATGTTTTCGCTTTTTTCGCTTTGGCAATTCGTGGCACTGACGTGTGCACGTCCCCTGTGCCTGCGCGCTGGTG
Organism: Drosophila seguyi; assembly: GCA_008042675.1. NCBI lineage: Eukaryota > Metazoa > Arthropoda > Insecta > Diptera > Drosophilidae > Drosophila > Drosophila seguyi. The sequence continues at coordinate 90,941 of VNJU01008900.1, read as the reverse complement.
TGCGTGTGCCAGCTTCTGTTTTGTATACGTGTACGTGCGCGCGCGTCTGTGTGTGTGTGCCTGCGTGCGTGTGCTGTTTTTCCTGCTGCCCCGCTTTCCACAGCTCTGTGTGTAACGGCCTTATCACTGGCAACTTGATCGAAGCCGTTTCGCATCGGCGATAGTCGCTGTTCCGGCTGGGATTTCTTATATATTTACCAATTCTAATTAATGCCGTCGGGGCCCAGGCGTAAAAACAAATCGAAACCAGGGCTGGCGCTTTGTTGATAATATATCAATATATCGATATTTTTCCAGGGATGATATATTTAAATCACGATTTCTTGTTTGCTCAAATATCGAAAGTGCGATATTTTTATTTTATATTAATGATATTTTTAAGAGATATTTTATTTATTATCGATACGATTTTGTTGTAAATTTACGAAACCTCTATGCGCAGCCACTACTAAGTGAAAGAAGAAGAAAACGGTGCAAGTGTGCAAGGTGGTCTCGAGCAGCTGTGCTGTACGTTGCCCAGCACTGGCTTAACTGACCGACTTATTCAAATATTATTTTTATTACCAAAATAATGCAAATACTGAAATGTTTAATGAAAAATAGTTTGGACAAAAACAATTTAGTTTTTTTTATTTGCATTTTTCTTTAAATGCAAAATGTAGAAACAAAGTTAAATAATTTTAATTTGTATATTTTATATATTTTCGTTGTTTCCTTTTTTATAATTTCTGTTATATAGAATAATTGTAGGTTTAAGTAAAGGTCACCTGGTTCAAAAACAAGTATTTATATTATTTTATCTAAGAAATACAAAATGTTTTACGTGTAACTTGAATATAAACACAAAAATCAACATGGTCCTGAGTTAAATGCATAATTAAACATGCTTTGGTTACGTTTTAAGATTAATAAACAATACAGCTTTGGAGTATATATATAATAAGATGAGGAACCAGCAGACTAGATGCTCAAAACATAAGTAACAACCTAAAAAAACTGTTAAAAAAAAAAACAACAGACAAAATCTCGCATCTTTTGAGGAATTTGTGACTTCTTGGGAAGAAAAGAGATTTCTCCATGTAAAATAAATATTAATCCTTCTTTTTTAACAGCTCCATGACCGCCGGATGGCCACCACCTCGCTCCGCATAATCCCAGGCACTCAGCCCAAGCATGTCCTTCTCTTGGGGATTCTCGAAATACGGCAGGACGTACTCCACCACCTCCGGATGCCCATGCAGCGCCGCCACATGCAGCGCCGTCCGTCCCGAGGTATCCGCCTGGGCGAGATCTGCGCCAGCATATTGATACGACTTCAGGCGGACCAGCGAACCCCGAGCCGCTGCGGCGCACAGCTGCTCCCCGACGGCACGCGAAGAGCCGGTCAGATGGGCGCCACAGTTGATCAGCAGCTGGATGATCTCGTGGCTATCGGTGGACACCGCTTCTAGGAGCGGCGTCCGATCGTAGCGATCGCGGGCATGCACCGACACGCCGTTGTGCAGCAGATACTTCACGATTTCCACGCTGCCCAGCTGGCAGGCCAGATGCAGGGCCGTCCGCTGGTCGTGATTCGTCCCGGAAAGATCGGCACCATAGGCCTTCAGGTTATTGATCTTCTTCAAATCGCCCTCCTCGACGGCGGCATTGATCATGGCCGGAAAGAGGGTGGCGCCCAGCTGGTCCAGCTCTTGGGGCGAAGATAAATGCAGGGAACGGGCCACGGCGTCCACCAGATCATAGTCCTCCATCTTGGGCGCCGTCACTGCGGTCAGTTCGCCTCGTAGATTCGATTGCATCATCTGGAATCAATAGAAAGCTTTAGTTTTTGGAAAAACTTGAAATAATGATACTGTACCTGCTTCTTGACTTCCAGCGGCCACTCCTCCTTGCCAATGACGTACGCAAGTTTGGATAGCGCCGCCTCCGGCGTCATATCGTAGCCGGGAATCACGCCCACATCGCACAGGACCTTGCCCGTATCGTAGATTTCAGCCACCGATCCATTCGGGCATTGGGTACAATTAATGATAATGACCCCGCGCTCGTCGGCCGCCCGCAGCTCATCAACCAGATCCTTTCGGTTTGAGGGGATATTCCCCGAGCCGAAAGATTGAAGGACGACTCCCTTGAGCGGCGGGGCCAGGAAGGCTCGGAAGGTGGCCAGCGAAATGCTGGGGAAGAGGCGCAACAGACCCACATTTTCGTCGAGCTTCAGGTGCACGCAAAACCGCTCGATGCTGCACGGCCGGAAGATCATGCGGTAGTCCACATTCACATCGATGCCGATCGTGGCCAGCGGCGGTACATTCGGCGAGTCGAACGCGTCCAAGGCGTTCGAGCTGACCTTCACTGTCCGATTGCCACGCATCAGCTTGTGACCAAAGAAGACGCACACCTCGGGTATCACATAATTGCCGGCTATGATCAGCGCCGAGGTGAAGTTATCCTTGCCATCGGTGCGCGTCTCAAAGATCGGAATCTGGGAGCCCGTGATGATCACCGTCTTGCCGAGATTCTCCAGCATGAAGGACAGGGCCGAAGCTGTGTAGGACAGCGTGTCGGTGCCGTGGAGCACGACGAATCCATCGAAGAACTCGTAGGATTGCTACGGAAGCGAAATATATACGAAATGGTAAGGTGTTCGTCTCCTCTGGGAACTCTCTCTCACCTGTATGTCGCTGGCTATGCGCGCCCAGTCATTCATAGTCATATTGCTGCTGTCCAGCAGCGGCGTGTACTCCGTGATCTGATAGAGAATCCTACGGTCCACGCCCTGGACAAAGGGCAGAACCAAGGGAGCCATCGAAGCCGAAGCTCCAAAGCGACGCAACGCGTAGGCTTCGTCATGGATGTTCGGATAGCTGCGAATGCTGCGGACTAGAGCATTGGGTATCGGTGCGAGCACTGAAAGGAATTTAATGATATATTAATAATTATAACACTTATATCGAAACAATATTTTACAAAGAAATCTTTCCAAGATCTTCCTAACTTTGCCAAGTCATTCCATTTTCAATTAACTTTCAGGCATGATAAATTCGAATATCATTTTCTTTATCTAGGTATATTTTGGGACCTCTAAAGAAATTGCCAAGATAGTAAGAACCTTGCCGTAGCTTTATACTTCTGATATATGTATATACAGTTTTTTGTATGTTAATGTTATAACATATTATTTTATGGGAGAAAACAACAAAATTGTCTTTATACAGCGTACAGTGTAGGAACACTGTTCCCCTATTTCCAAGCTGCCTCATAATTCTTGCATCATCATTGCGATTCCTAAGTTCAATGTTTGCCAGTTGGCCTCACAGTTCTAATTAACACATTGACACAAATATTAAATGACTTTGCACCTTATATGTAGTAAGGTTTTTATATCAATATTTAAGCTAAGTTAGCTACTCCGAAAAAATTACAAATTTACAAATTTCATTTAAACAAATTCATTAAACAGCGTACAATTAATTTAAAATTAAGATAAATAGGTATAATGTCAAAACTAAATAGAAAGCTAGCTTCCCTAGTCTATAATTTATATATAACTAAATTTATTATATATTAACAGCTTGTTTTTCCCCTTTTTCGCTTTCGAAATCGCTTCAGCTTGAGGGGATCGACAACCCCCCTTACCATTCCGATCGTTCCGCACCATGCCGATGGTGCCACCTGTGTAAATGACCTTCACCCGCGCCTCCTTTACATCCTGGGCCATCAGCTTGCCATCACTCTTGTTCCGCCGAATTGTGGGACTGGGCAGCGTGGGCGACGCCGGCGGCATGCTCTTGTCCAGGGAGGCGAGGCGCTCGTGGGGCGGCAGCCGGACACTGATGTCGATGGGCTTCGCTGCCTCTGCTGCTGATCCGTTTGTGGACATGGTTGGCCTTTCAATGGGGGGCTGAGATTTACTGAGATTCCCTGCTGGCTTTGCTTATCACTCTCGATTCGAATCCGGGCGTAAACAGAAAATCCATTAACCCGTGCACTCGCTGTTGTTGTTTGTTTATTTGTGCAACTCGTTATCGAGGACCCGTAGTATTAGGAATTGGGTAATAAGAAAAAGTTTGCGGGGGAGCGCGTGGTTTTCTGGCAAGGAGGAAATGAAGCCAATCACTGCGGCGCAATCACCCAAAGCGGTATAGATAACACGGCGCAAGACTTTGTCCCACGACGTACATGACTAATCTAACGAAATTCAAGTGCTAGGGGTATTTCCTCCGCTGATACGAATATATTTACAGCCATAAATAAACACGCATCAGCTGGCCCTTGTCTATCGATAGACCGCTTGTTTGCGTTGTTTTCTTTTTAAATTTGACGGTGTTTTACTGGTTAGTCTCGCAGTGACCACACAAATTTCCTTGGTTTTTGCAGACAATAAATAATTGTCGGCATCTGTTTTTCTTCAGTTTTCTATATATAGACGTGCGTCTTTTTGTTTTTCCTATTGATTGCTTAGAAAAACCTTGCGGCAACGCCATCACAATGGTAAGGTTGCCAGATCTACATAAAACGCACAGCGGGTAGCTGAATGGAAACATAGAAAAAAGCTCTATTTTTCATTAAACAATTATTCAAAGTGAATTATTAGAATAAATATATAAAATTTTTCATATAAATATAATATAATATATATATATAATATAATATATTTAAGATATATATTTATTTCAATATACTCATTCTAATTAGTCAGTTCGTGTTAATGTTTAATAGATAAATTTAGCTTGTTTTATATTATCCCGCTGCGCGTTTAGACAAATTGTTTTTCATGTCGTTTGTTAAATTGAATATTGTTATAATCTGTTAAACAGCTTTATAAGCCCCATTGATAAGTTAGTTTTTAAATAGATATCTGCATAAATTATAAAATTCTTTACTTGTATCTTATATTATTCCATAGCCATGTGTTTGGTACTTTTTGAAATATATTTGTTCTAATTATTCATTTCGTGTAAATGTTTAATAGACAAATGCAGGGTTTTTTTTTCCTATTTTTCCATTCAGATACCCGCTGTGGATTTAGACAAATAGCTTGTCATTTCTTTTGCCAAATTTAAAATTTTTAAAAACTGGTAAATCAGTTTTATAAGTCACACTGATAAGTTATCTTTTAAAGAGAAATCTGCATAAATTATAACATTTTTTACATGTATCTTATCTCGTTCCATAGCCTTGTGTTTGGTATTTTTCAATGAAAGCCCATTGAAATGGCTAGAAATAGCTAAGCTAAGAAATAATCGAGACAAGAAACTATTTGTCAGCGATCCGGCAGCCCCAAAGCTATTACTCGTAGTCCGGCTACCCCAAAAGCCCCGTTATGTTTCATTTAGGCGGTAAAAACATATAATTTTTCTGCAAATGGCGGACGCAGCCATAACTTGGCTTGGAAAAGAAGAAAAATACATTAAAATATATTAATTGGGCTACAGCTCGTTGTGCACGCGACTGGCGGCAGGCAGATGGGCTTGAAGTTCACTCCAAAAGTCAACGCGGTGCTGCATTAATTCGTTTTCCAGGCGGAAAAGCGACGCCGACTGATCCTCGGCGTCCGCGTCGATTTTGGTGCCAAGGCGAGCGTACTCCACCGGATAACTGGACGCCGGACGCCAGGTAGGCAGATTGAAGCTTGCATTTGTGGGATTTGGATTCCTGTGAGTGGAATTTCGATGAGTTTGATGCCAGCCAGTTGAAAGCGGAGCAGGACGACTACTCACCCGGTGCGTGCAAAGCTGACCCACAGTTCGAGCATTAGTTGGCGGAGTTGCAGATCCTGATGCGTGGGCACTGCACTGACAAACAGCTCCCGGCCGATGGGGAACAGATATTGCAGCTCCTCGGCATGGCAGGCGCCATAGAACTCGTTGCGCTCGCCCTTGAAAATCTCCGAGAAGCTGGCGGCGCCCTTGTGATCGAAAAGGTAAACATATGTGGGAGCCACAACGGTGTCGTCCTTTTGGTTCAGTCGAAGCCTCAAATACTCGTCGATGCCGGCCACAAACCAGCCATCCGAGATGAGCTAAGGATAACCAGTTGTTGTTTACGATTCAAGGTTAGTTTGAAATGCAAGTCTCTCGACTATGTGTGTGTTATTATGCCTCAAGTATTTAGATAATGTCTCATAAGTTAAAGCTAATTTTTATGGCAACCTTCATTTGATTCATGCAAAACTTCTTGCTGTTTTAATTGCTGATTAATTAGCCAGCTGCTGATGTAAATTTCTGGTTATAAAAGTCATTGATTGCAGCGCAAGTATTCGTTTTTTTCGTATATCAAAGCTGGGTAATAAGTAAATTAATAAGAATTTTTCCTATTTATCCGGTTTAAGTAGACCACACCTTAAAAAAATCTAAGAATACTTGAGCATTTCCATTGCACATATGAAGCTAATCTAATATGCTAACTAATATACACGTTTTCCCTCTTTTTCGGGCTTACAACACTCACATCTGTCAGATTCTGGTGATTGGCCTTGCTATAGTCGTGACCGTGCTTGAAGTAGAAGCTCTCGATGCGCTCCGTTATCCGCCGTTGCACCCGTTCCTCATGATGATCGTAATTGAGGACCACAGGCAGCACCTGGCCAAACTGCGACTTAAACTCGGCCATCAGCTGGGGTAGATTGAGCAAGGCTGCTGTCTTGAGGAGTCCCTCCTCCGCGGTGGCGCCTATCATCAGCGGCAGCTCCAGGCCATGCGGCTGCGCAGCCTTTCGCGGTGGCACCGTCAAGAAGGCGCCTTCATGCTCCGGCTCAATGACCGGCGGGAAGGGTATCATCGGGTCAAAGTCCCAGACCTGGCGGCCCAAAAAAGAGGTTAGAGCTTAGACTTAATTTATTCACTTTCGATTTCAGTGTACATTGTTCCCCAAATATGGTTTATCTTTTGGGTTTTTGTTGCGTTCAACAATAATCTTTGACTGACTTGAACTACTTTTGCTTTGGTCTAAGGTCTTTGCGGGCCTTTCAATAATATTGAAGATTTGGTAAGAAACGACATCTTAAATAACAATCCGTCTGGGTTTAGGCTTGGGTTTTCTTTGGAAGCTTATTTGAAAGGCTTGTTTTAGCTGAAAACGAATGTGATTTTAAAAATCGATTCGTCTTTATGTTATTATTTAAGATTTCTAATAAGTAAAATACTCAAAATGTTGCCTAAGACTTATAAAATGACCAACAAATTATAACTTTCCTAGAATTAATGATGAAAAAAGTTAATTTTTTCCAGTGAACCCAAAAAGGGAAGATGATTTTAAGAAAAAGAAAAAAAGACTTACAAACATGTCGTACAAGGAGGCCACGATGTCATCGGCTGGCCTTTGCCGCAGGCATTTCAACTTCTCCTCCCACGAGGAGCCAGCACCGCAGCCCACCAGCCTGGCCAGCTTCTCGGCCCGTCCTGCTGCCACACCCTTGTGGGCGGGCTGAGCCCAGGGGTTGAAGTAGGTGCCCGACTGGGCGATGCCGCGATGCAGGAGGCCGCGCGACTTGGGCGAGAGCATGTGATATGTGACACTCGCACCGCCTGCACTCTCCCCAAAGACGGTGACACTGCTGGGATCGCCGCCGAAGGATTCGATGTTGGAACGCACCCAGCGCAGCACCTCCAACTGATCTTTTAGACCATTATTGCCGGGACAGTCCAGGGTTTCGGTGCTGAGGAAACCCAGCGGCCCCAGGCGAAAGTTGGCCGATACGAGAACAACGTCGTGGTCCAGCAGGAAGTCCGGGCCGTAGAAGCTACTGATGCCGGAGCCACATTGCCAGCCGCCGCCGTGGAACCAAACCATCACCGGTAGCGAACCATTGACGCGCGGCCTCGTGCCCGGCGTATAGACATTGAGGTACAGACAGTCCTCGCTGCCCTCGATGATCATGTCACGGCGAAAGGGATCGCGCTGCAGGCAGATCGGTGCATCCTTCACGGCAAGACGCTCGCCCTGCCAGGCGGACGCCGCCACCGGGGGACGGAAGCGAAGATCGGCCAGCGGTGGCTCCGCATATGGCACACCCATGAAGGCCCGCATGGGCCGCCCGTTATGGGTCGTGAGATGGCGTCCGATCAGCCAGCCTCCGTGCGAGAGACGCACGTGCAGGCTCTCCGAGTTGCGGCCCTCGCTGGGTCGGCCACCGAGCAGCGCCGCCAGGCAGAGACAGATCCACGATGCGCGCGCAACACTTGTCATTGTGTAGTCCGAGGTGAGACTGATTTCGCGGCTGCACAGCGCTGGTAGTTTTAAGATTACAACACATCATCAGCGTGGACGGCGACTCCGGCCTGCAGCGAACTTGTTTACCGAATTTTTTCGCTCTTGTCCCGTCTCTTAGCTCATTAATTCCGCTTATATTTCCATACAAGCTCCATGGGGTACTTGGCAAATGCGATTCCGTTGGCTCCTACACTAGGAGCCTTTCCGTTACCTAATTAAGATGCAAGCCGTAAAAGTTGCAAGTGACTAGAACGGTGATACAATATATGTGTAAAGTAGTGTTTAGAGTTACGCATCTTATTCCTTGTAAATTGTTTGGTAAGATCCCCTCCAGGTGCACAAAATACCACGGATGGTATTGCAACCTATAGAGTATTTTATGGCTTACTTCAAACGAACGTTGATCAACGTTTTTTTTTTTTTCTTCTCTTTTTCCGTTTCAGCCACTTAGCATCGTAATCAGCATTAACATCGCCATCAACATCAGCAGCGCGCCATCAAGCATCGACATCAGTTTCACATGTTTAAGTTTCGTTTTGGAACACTGCGCAAATTTGGCCAAAAAGAACAGGCCGAGCACCGTGGTCCAAGGTGTGCCGCTAAAACAATTATGTATTGGTTTTTAATTGATTAACGTGGTGTTGGTATACATTGAAAGACCCAGGCGGTCTGACGATGAGATCATCTTAACCATAGAATATACCTTATTAATTATGTTCTCTTTTTGTTCGCAGGGCTTACACAGCTCAGCTTATGGCAGTGTCTACTTATACTACTTATACCTCGACTTATTTTCAACGTGTTTCGGAAGGACTACTATAAATATAATGGATTGGGGGTGAGTGATTTTGTTTTATAAACATAAATATACAAACTTTTAGTGCTGTTTTTGAACTAAAGCTTAAAATTAAAGAAAATATGAAATAATACAAAAATCAAATAACAGAATCAGATACCAAATTATTGGTATTTAAAGTTTAAAGTTTTATGTGACATTTTTTATGATTTTTGCTCTTTAAAAAGTTTTTCAAAAAACGAAAAATAGAATGGAAAAGGAAAGTATGTCCAAAAATATTTATATATCAAGTTTGAAATATGTAAAACATTCTTTAAATACTTTTAAATATTTAAACTGTTAAGTAAATGCAATACTTTGTAGATATAATATTGGATGCGATCATTTATTCGACTTTCTCGATATATATTCCATCTCCCCCATTACTTGCCATATTCTATGACAATTATTTTTGCATTTACGCCCAGTGTGCGGCGCTGAGGCTTAACAATTTAATTTGGCCAGAGCCAAGCGTCGACAGATGACTGTCAATGACGGGGCACATTAAGTCGAGCCGCGAGAACTTCGTTTAGTTTGAGGCAGATAGATATATAGATATAAATATATATCCAGCCGAACTGGATCGTAATATGGCTATCCAGCGGCCTTGGTGGCCGTGTCTCTCTAGGATGGCGGCGACTGACTTGGATCGGGCCCAAGGTTCCCCCAGCACAGAATGCGTGCAAAGAGCGGGAGCATCGACGATTATAGTAGTATGTTAATTTTTACAATTTTAAGTATGCATGAGAAATATTTAAGGCCCAGCCAAAAAAAGAGAGAAGCTCAGAAGCAAAACGAAACGAACAACGAAACTTGAAAGTTGTAAAGCAGAATAAAAACACGCCGACGATGACCCCAGTGGGAAGAGCGGCTCTTGAAAAATGCGCCTTTGCATGCCCCAAAAAATGCCATCGTCGTCGAGCTAATAAGGAGTTCCCTTTGAAGTCAGCGAGCTGCTGATGAGAGCGGCAAAGAAGGATATTAAAAAAAAATTGAGCATTTTTCTATAACTTTCCATTCGAAAGGGGGGGAGGGAGGCTCACCCTCAGAGTTACCTTTTCCGCATCCTGGCTAATGTCGTCCGAGGCCACACACAGATTTATTTTCAGCTGCAAACAATTTTAATCCACTTGAGTGGCAATTTATCAGCCTGCAAACAAACAAAGTCCAGGCAGCAAACTTGTCTCATGTCCGAGCCAAATTGATATGTGTTGTTAGTATAGCTATATATGTTTCCATAAGTCCCCGGGTTGGGGGAAGCCTCCGGCTGGCCAGAGGACTCTCTGACCACATAGTGTTTTTATATTTAGTAAAGAAAATATGCAAGATAATTGGTTCTAGGTAGAGACAGTTGCGAATTGCAGCGGCATATAGATTTACTTATACTATCTACTATATATTTCATACATTGCCTATTGATATATAACATTAGATTTAAATTTAGATTACTAACACTAGACTTAAAACCATTACTTTTTGTGTGGCCTCCAAAATGATGTAAAATGCCTGCATATTTCGGCGATACAACCTCTGTTTTGGTTGCCATTTAAACATATTTTCGATTTAATTTTTTTGAATTTTAAGACCACAACAACAAAAGGGGGGTTTCCCCTCTTGGGGTTGACAAGAAACCCTTTTTTCTTGCTTGTTTTATATATTTTTTTTTTTGCTGTGCGTTTCCGTGGAAGGTGTAAAGGGGATTTGGCTGCTGGGCAGCAGCAAAAACGGGAAATGATTTATTGAAGGTGAAATATTTATTGTTGTTTTTATTTTTTCGCTACCCCATTTCTCCCTTTCTCCTTGCCTTGTTTCGGTTTTGTTTTTACAGCAAACAATGGCCATGTGCGGCGGCATCTTTTGAATTCTTTCTACCTCCTTTTCGCCGCGGAAAAAAGTGAAATAATTATTAACGAAAACACAAAACACGAAAAGGAGCGACCCCACCGCCCGTGAAATATTTATTTATTCTGCATTTTGGGTCAATTCCTCTGGTTTCATTTAATTAAAAAAGGGAATATAAATATATAGCCAGAGCCAGAGTCAGAGTCAGAGTCAGTCACATGCATGGCGCTTGTCCTTGTATTTACTTAGGATCAGGTGGGTGAGCCATTGAGCCATCCATCCATCCATCCCTTAACCCCCCCGTGCCACTACCACTAACAATCCCAATCCCAGTTCCAAACAATGCAAAGAAGCCGCCACCAGGCGAAGCCAAAATTTCAATTTCGCGGTTCCTGCATATTTTCCCAGCCTTTATTTTCTTCACTTTGCTTTTGCTTTTGCTTTTGACTTCTTTTTTTTTTTTTTTGTTGAACATAATAAGGGACAACAGGCCACTTTCGGCAATGGAATTTAAACGAATTTTTAAACTGGCTCAGCCAGGGGAGAGGAAGCCGGAAGATCCCCGTGTCCTATCTAAACTTTAAAGCCTCAAAAAGGCACAAAACTGGAGCACAGCGAGCTTAAGCGATAATTGGCCACTAGGAAATGTCGATGATGTTGAATCGACAAATGCAAATTGCCAATGTCCGGAACGGGCTTAGCCAAAGTCCAATAACCACAAAAAAAAAAACAAGGCTGGAAAAGAGACAGAGGCACGCAGAGAGAGAACTTTGTGTCCCGGCGACCTGACATGGATCAGGTTAAGCGCCGGCCACAAATTGATATGCAGCAGCTGTTGCGAGGTTTTACATCCATAATAGTAATAATAATCAGAGGGCCCAGGGGAAGATGGCCGGCGGAAGTGCAGAAGTTTGAATACGCTTTCCCAGCGGATAGGAATATCTTCAAGGTGGAACTTGCAGTTGCCAAACGAAAGATACAAATTCGAATACCCATAAACATAATACCCCGAAGAGCTATTAAAGAGCTGTGAGGTTTCAAACACCTCCGGGTGCATACATATATATATATTTGTGGCCTTTGCCTAATGGTTTAAAGGACTAATATTTTAGCTTTGCCACGCCAAGTATCGTCTGTAGCTTGGGATAATTGGTATATAAGATTATCCTCTAGGCTTGCCACCATATCATTTCCTGTTGTTCTTGTTGTCTGTAGCTTTGTCCGTACGCATTGAAGGACTCGTCTTTTAAATTTGGCGCGAAGTCTCCGGTATATCGTTGTTGTTTTTGTCCGTCTCCAGATTAGCCACCGCCGTGCAGCCGAGACTCCACAGTTCCGGTATGTCCAGGTAGTCGGCAGCAGCCACCAGATCGATCAGCGCCCGCGTGTCCATGTTGATAAAGTCAATGTCCCAGTCGGTGATTTCTTTGACTTCGTGGTGGTACATGGCCCATGAGATCACCTTCCTCAGGATAAAGGAGTTAACATTGGGCAGCGACAGGGCCTCTTCCTCCTGCCCCTGCCCGTTGTCGTCGGGGTCATTGTCATCGTCATCCGTGCAGAATATGGAGATTAAACCCGAGCACTTGATTATTGCCTGCGGCACTTCGAAGATATCGTTTTGCGAAGACATGAGCTTGATTAATTTTGCCATTTTTTTTAATTGTTGTTGTTGTTGTTGTAGTTGTTTTTTGTTTTTCTTTTTTTTTTTTTTTTTGACAAAAAAACGTGCTGAGCTCGGAAAAATTCGAAAGGAGCTACCGCTTGAAAGTGACAGTTGTCGTAAAAAAAAAAATATCGAACGAGTTAATGCAGCAACCCTGATGGAATTCTATCGGCATTTCTGATAATAGATATTATGCATATTTTATTTGTTTATAATTATGTAGAAAATTAAAAAGAAAACTGACAAAATAGTTGGCAAAGTCATGGGACTCTTGACGCGCAAGTGTGGCCAGGCATGCCAAGGAGGATGCGACAGCGGATGAGGCGGTGTCGATGCCTGTCAGAGGGATTAGCTCGCCTGATTGGACACGATGTGATTAACTTGTCGTCAGAGCGCGACTTTGCTGCTGCTGCTGCTGAATCTGAATTCGGAATCCTGAATCCGGAATCCGACTTAGGCTGACTGTGACGTCGACACGTCGACACGCAGAGCCGCACCCACCACCCATTAGCCTGTCCTTGCTAAACAAAAGTGCAAACATTGACAGACGGGCAGAGAGGCAGCGAGGGAGAGAGGAAAATTTGGGGGGAAATTGCTGGCCCAAAATTAACCCATTACGCACTCCATTAACGCAGTTTGCCTATGCATGTGGGCCCCCAGCTAATTAGTTGTGGCAGCTGATGCTGCCTCCTTCTACCAGCTGGCAGCTCGCAGCTTACAGCTCACAGCTTGCCCTCGATCTTGCAACCGTGTATAGCCTGTGTACAGGCTACATCTGTAGTTAATACAATTACAACCAATGACAGCAGACGGGCGAAAAGGCAGTGCCAAATTCAGTTATTCAGCACGATTAAATGGACATTGAATGCAGCAGACATTAACTAAGGAAGCTAAAAAGAGTCGGCAGCTAAGGGATTTAGTAAAAATGTGGAATGTGTTAAATGCAACAATATTTTCAAGTATCTGGAAGAATCTATCTGAATAAAAAGGGTTTCTTTTACATTTTTCTATAATATATTCTTTCGTAATATTGATGCGGCTATCAATAGTTGAAAAATGTTGTATGCCAGAAATATATCTTCGTTTTCGTGGATTTGAATTGAGTTTTAATTGATTTGTATGTACATTATGGGTTCTGGAATTTCACATCTCTTTTTAATTATTTAAAGTATCTCATTTTTATTCCAATTTATTCAAAAAAAAAAAAAGGATAATGGCTTAAAGCTATTGCTGGGCACCTCTTATTTATATCGGTTTTGAAATATAATATAAAATGTATACTTAAGACATTTTTAAGTGATTTTAAATATAAACATATCCCCTGACAACATAAAATTATGGAAAGGACGGCCAGGCACATCTCTGGAAAGCCAACTTTTTATGTGGCTTTTGTTTGGTTTTTTTTTTTTTATTATTGCGGTTGTTTTCTCTATTGGCTTCTTGTTTTTTATTTTGTGGTTTTCTTGTTTTTTCTTTGTTTTCCTCTCATTTCATTTCGCTTGTGTTTTTTTTTTTTGTCGGTTGTTTGGAGGGCGTGACCCACCTTCGTTTTTTTTTTTTTTTGTGCTTGCTCTTTTCCGATTCTTTCAGTTCGAGTCAAGTGCATTCTCAAGTCTCTCCTCTCTCGATTGCCGGCTGCGGATTACGCGCCAGTGCATTCGAATGCCTGGCATTTGCATTAACAACAATAACAACAACAATGGGGGGGCAGGAGCAGGAGCAGAGGCCGGGAGCCACAAGGATATTGTTAGCCATATGGCAGTCGCTTGGGCTTGGGATGATCCGGCCTGTTGGCTGCCCAACAAGCCGCTAACAATCAAGTGCACAAGGGAGAGGGGGATGCCAAGTCTGTCCTGAAAAAACGGAGTCTGGGGGGGACACACAAATTGCCAGGAATGCCATTAAATTGTGGTTTATTAGCCGCGATTTGGTTGGGCTTCTGTAATCAGCACCACCATGGCATTTAGCCAGGTTTTTTAAAGAGATTTTAAAGAGATGATTAATGAAAAATTAATAAATATATACAATTTATGTATATGATTAATAGAGTCCTGAGGCATATCCCTTTACAGCCTCGAAATAAAGTGGTTTCCTTTGTTCTTCTAATAACTATTTGTAGAATTCGATTAGTTATCACAGAATGCTAATGCTTAGCCTTGAAGCATCTTTAAAAGCTGTTGAATTTCAATCTGGAAGCTGGGAACCGGCAAACCGGTAGCCGGGATCCTGGTACTTTATGGCACACGTCCGCTCCTTTATCCAATTATGAATTTTTGTCATTACGCGCCATGGCAATGGCAATGGCAATTGCTGCTTCCGCAGGTTGACTTTGTCCGTCGTCCGTCGTCCGACCATCCCATTACCATTTCCAATCCCACTTCCCACTCCCGCTCCCATGGCTCTCTGCGGCGACAAAAAACGAACGCAAAAATCTCATTATGATTTCATTTCGTTCAAATGAAGCTCTCGTGCTGGGACTCCGCTCGGGACTGGCATCCGCGGCGGCTTCTTCGTCCTTGTCCAGCTGCCAGCGGGTGGCACTTGCCCAACCACCAAGTTCCCAGTTCCCAGTTCCCATTTCGCCGGGCTCATGTGTTCCTTGGCTGTCCGGCAATTGCCGCTATGGGGCAAACATGCAGCGAAAGATGTAGAAAAAAGCTTCACAAGTCTGCACCGAGGATAAGAATACTCTGCCTAAAAAATACTTTGATTAGAAAGAAGATTTATATTTGAGTTGAATTTATTTCTTTAACATTTTAAAATATGTTTTCATATTTGTAGAATAAGCATTACGAATAATAATAATAATAATAAACTTAAAAGTTGGTTTTTGTAACGCAAACATCGAAACTAGACACAGTTTTTGATCGACAATCAAAATACATCTCCTAAAATGCAATGATTTTTTGATCAACAACCAAAATACATCTCCTAAAATGCAATGTGTCTTTAGTTCTTAAATACTTTTCGAGAGCTTAGAGTCTATAAATTGAATTCGGTTGTAATCTGTGCGCTGGCAGGCGCGATACCCTCTGTGAGGATATGGCCGGCAGGAGCTGAGGCTGTTCCTGCCGCGGCTGCCGTGGACAACGGATAAGGCGATAAATTTATTTTAAAATAAAATTTACTTCCCCAATGTCGTCTTCCCCCAGCTGCACACACACACACACACACACAACACCCTCGCCTGTTTAATTTTGTTTGCTTCTCGGGCGCAGGAGGAGATCCTGTTTAAATATGTATTTTCTGCTTGCGTTTTTTTTTTTTCTTCTTTCCTTGCCTCCTTGCCGTATTTCCCCCCGTTGTTATTGTTGTACCTTCTGCTTACCTTAACGGCAAAAAAATATTGTTGTGTCCTGCACCGTATTTAAATTAAAATGTTATTTATGTCAGCTGTTTGATTTCTTAACTTGGCCGGCGCGCCGCCCCATGCAACCACCAAACGACCAAGAGTCACCAAGCCACCAAGCCACCAAGCCACTGAGCCAGAGCCGCTTTCCTGGGGCCAGCTTTCTTTTCTTCCTTTTCTTTTTTTTTGTCCCAGGGACAGCGCGCATTATTTTCCTCGTTTCATCGTTTTATTTGTATTTGTTTTTGGGCCGCTTTCCTTTTGTTGTGTTTTTAGAAGAAGTCGCGCCGGGCAAGTAAGCGGCTTAGTTAGTGTTAAACGGCTGGTAGCGATGCGAAAAATATAAATAGGTGAAAGTAGATGGGGGGATGGTCCATTGTGGGAATGTCAGTTATATATCTGGGAGGAATATTTCTCAAATTTTGGTTAGTTTGGGTAAACTTTGGGGAAATATATTACTTTTTAAAGGATATTTGAACTGTCCCAAAACCCTATCCTATCCGTATTTTATTATGTACTCAAGCTGGGGCCTGATCCCTAACCGAATCGATGGCCTCACTGACACCTTGAGCCTAAACAAAGGATTCCCCCACACACACACATGTCCATTTGGGGCAGGGAAAGGGCGGCGGCGGCAAGTGTGCGGCTCATTTGTCAGTTCGTTCGCTTGGATAATTGTCCTGCGATAAACAAAATTAGCAGCAATTTACGCGAAAATAGCTGAATGCCTATATATATATATATATATATATATATGTGTGTGACGGGGGTTATAAGGACGAAAACGAAAACGCAAAAGAGGACGTGAACGTGGACGTGGAAATGGAATGAAAATGGCCAGAGAACGGCGACAAATGCCATCAGCAGCGTCATCAGGACAAAAACACACATTTCGCCCGTCGTCCTCGTATGTGTCTCTCCTTTGGCTGCTTGTGTCCTGGATTCCTTGAAGGAAAGGGGGTTGCGGGGTAACCTAACCCAAATTTATAGTGTCAGGATATTCATGTGTCGTCTCTCGCTGGAGGATGGAGCCGGAGCCAAAGCCAAAGCCGGTCGGCGGACCCTTCAACATTCGTTATAGTTTTGATGAGTGGCATTAATGAGTCGTCTCTCTGTCTGCGTCTGTCTGTATGCCGGATCCGCGCGGGGTCTTCTTTCGGGGGTTGCTTGACATTAATGACACCCACACATGGCATCCAATTTGACAGTCAACACGACGACAAATTAGTGAAATCACAACTGCTGCTGCAACGCGCCCTGCCATTCCATTCCATTCCTGGCATATCCCACCATATCCAAACCCACTAACCAAGTTAATTTCGCCATCGCCCATCCGGCATTAAAGTCACGCAGCAGCTTAAAAAACACAAAAAAAGTATTTAAACACTTAAAAAGCTGGTGATGGGATATACTCTTTGGTAACCCTACCTTTTTATAGTATTTTTATGGCAGAAAGAGTACAAATTTATTATATTTCAGTTATCTAGATAATAAAAAACAAAACAATTTAACATTTTGCTTTTAGTAGTATAAAATAAGTTAATGTTATGAATTAAAGGTATTTAATTATATGGTATCTTGGGTATTTAAAAGAATTGTCTTATCCCTTTAATTTTGCTACCAAATACTAAGATATACCAGTCGTTCTTTTAGAAGCTTTCCCAAAATATAGCTTAGAAAACTTAAAACTTAATCAGTTTAGAGAGCAGCCTTATATTTATGTGGACTATGCTGGATATTTGCCAGATTAAGAGTCTAAATCTTTAAGAAAATCCCCCAAAAAATATACCTTTAAAAGGGAAATACCCTTGAAAGATGTAAAACTTAGTAGCCCGAGTACTTGGACTCCCCTGGCAGGCTAAGGGCCCCTCGAAAAGTGCCATGTGAGTGGAGTCAGCTGCCTTCCTGGCTCCGTTGACCGAATAAAATCAGGGCACATCTCTCGCTGGGCTCGCAAATCTCATTCTCTCTTGCGAAGCGATAGCTATCGACAGCAATCGAAATGTAGTGGCGGGGCATGAGTTATTTATGGCTTTTAAGTGACAGCCGATCGGCTCTCAGAATCGGAATCCGAATCGGAATTGGAATTGGAGGTCCCAAGCTGTCATCTTACATATGGAGATTTATTTCTCGGCCGCTAAGCGCATTTGTAAGCATTTTTAATAGAGTCCAGATAGCAGAATGCGCAGGGTGGTTCAACTACAGTGGGTTAAGTGGCCAAGAGAGTGGAGTGGAGTGGCGTAGGCCTCAGGCAGTCAACAAATTTTGGCTCAGATTTAACGCTGAGATTGTAACAAGATTTTCACGGACACTTTATGAACAAACACGCACAAATCTCTTGGGGGGAGTGGGGGGTCTGAAAGCTTGAACTTCTTGAGCTTCTTAAAGATGTTAAATACTTGTGTATTTGTAATTCTGTGATCTCAGATATGGGAATTTAAGGTATAGTAGGGAATAAATAGGGTAACTACAATATTGGCCTTGAGAATATACAAATTTAAAGAAGCTACCAAGTGTTGTACGCTCGCTAATTGATATTCTCCTTCTGCCAAGTCCCACCCAGATGATAAAGCCATTTTGGCCAAGTTCATCGAAGTCGGGTAGCTCCGCCAGTACAAGTTCAATATTTGACTTTAAGCCAAGAACAGGACAGGTGCTGCTGGCATATGGCAGACATAATCGGGGGATGCGACAGCCACAAAGGAGATTTTATTCCCAGACTCCCCTCTCTCTCTCGCTCTCTCTCTCTCTCTCGCGTGTGTGGTGGAGAATTTTACTTAATTTTATTATAAAACCAAAGAAGGCCAGGGCCAGGGCCAGGGAGTTACCCTCCGAATTTTCCCTGCAGCTGATAAGGCAGCAGCAGCAGCAGCAGCGTCTTGTGACTTTGACTTTAATGACTGGATTTATAGGTCCTTGGAGATAATCTCGGCCACCGAGCTGCACACACTCCATCTATATGTATCTCTCTCTCTCTCTCTCGCTATATGTACGTATAGAAAAATAGCTGCTGTTTTGTTTACCAAACTGAACTGCGAGTGGGCTGGGATGGGTGGACAGAGGAAGACGTCCTCGTTGTTACAGGGTAATTAACATCAAAGCCCCGACAAAGCTCATAAAAAGAAGCCAGCAGCTAGAGAGCTGGCGAGATAAACAAGCTCACATGCGAGACTTCTCTCGGGGGGGGGGGGAGAGAGGACAAAGCGCCGGGAGGAAGTGTGGTCCTTGGTCCTTTTAGTGGGAGGTAGTTGGGGGAACACGAAGCCAGAGCTGGAGTCGGAGTTGGAGTTGGAGGTCATCAACTTGTCTGGAGTGACGACGTGAGCGTTTGGCGACTATTTCCCAAGCTCCTGTTCCTGTGAAATAATGTTGACAGCGCCAAAAAGGATGGGACACACACATAGACACACGTATCCTTGATAGTGGAGATGGGATGGCACGCACATGTTTGAAGCAATTAAAATCAGATAAGTTATAGAAAATGGCCTGTCGACGACATTTAGATATGGCGATGCTTTCCAAAAATACAACGAGAGAGAGAGAGAGAGAGAGAGAGAGAGAGAGAGTTTTCCAGACCCTTGTGACACTAAGAGTTTGGGATATATATCCTAGATATATTTATGTAACCTTAAAACCTGTGAAAGACATAAAACCTTCGCCAAGATCAAAATTTAAAATGCGAAAAATATTTTCTATACATTAAAGTTTCTAATATTTTTGATATGTATATCGACTCTTTGTCTCGATATATATCGATAAGCTTAAATAAAAATATTTTTAATCGATAAATTCGATATCTGCAAACATTTAAATATTTATGACCTATTATACGGTTTAACTTTATACCGATATATTCTATACATTTAATGCATTCTATAAGGAGTTTTGGCGGTAGTGTCATATGGCTACAATTGGGCAAAACCAAAGATACCGTTGGGGACATCGGTCCCGTGTCCTTTCCGCTCCTTTATATCCGCATGTCTGCCTCAGTCCATCTCTCTCTCTCTCCGTCCGTTCGTCTCTCTGTTGTCTTCCGTTATGTTACGTTACGTTTGTCACGCCGCCTTTTGTCCTCGCTTCCCGCTTGGAAGGCCTCTTCCGTTTTTGGCTGACAACCGCTTCACGTCGCTGCCTTTGCCATAATGAATTTCAACGAACGGCGAACGGCGAACTGCAAAGTGCCAGCGCAAAGTGACAGCCAAACGAGCAATCTCTATATATATATCTCCCTGTGCATATCTACATATATTTCAGCATATCGCACATACATGTAGCCATGGGCGTACCGAAGGACCAAAGAAAATCCCTTTAAGCAATCACAAATGACCATTAAATACATAAAGATAAGTTACTAAGTGGGGAAGTTTAAATAAAATCGGAAAGCTTAATTAATAAATTAAAAAGTAACTCAGAAAGAATCCTCTCCGTTCGAGTTTTTCCTTCTCGCTTGAAGTGTTATACCCTCTATGTGATCTTTTAAGGCCGCTTGCCCTTCTCTTGCGATATATCTTATGCTTTGCCTGCAATGTACTAGCCATAGCGAACGAGAGAGTTTCTCTCTCTGAGAGAGCTTATGTCTCTGCAATCTCCCCCCACTTCGCGACGCCTCTGCTCATAATATCCACCTTTCTGGAAAGTGTGTGCGAGTGTGCGTAAAGGTGTGAAATATTTTTCGGGTTCAAATGATGGTAAACATGGAGACATGGCATTTGTGCAATCCGCACAATCCCCCAAACAGGCCCCAACTCCCGGGATTCCCAAACTCACAGTCCCAACTCCCAATTGCAGACTCCAATTGGAATCGCAAGGGGGGGGGGACTGCGGACGGGCGCTGTCGGTTGGTTGGCTGAGTGGAAAGCGCTGATGTATTCATGGCCTTGACGTTAACGGAGTGACAAAGTTCGCACCCTTCACTGCAGATTGGAAGTGCGAGGGCAGCGAGGGAAAAATAATGGCTGGGCTTTGCGGCCAAGTATGACGAATTTTGAATATCCTGCAAATGTCCGACAAAAAAAAATTAACATTTTTCGAAAATTCGAAACGAATTGTATTTGTTAATTTGTATATTAAATATTTTTTTAGATTTGTTACCCAAGTTAAGTCAAGAAAAAACAAATAAATGTTTTTTTGGCTTATTATTTTGTAAACTTTCATTTATACCAATGAAAATATTTTTCTTTTCGATTTTAATAAAATTTATTTCACTTTAATTTTAAGTCTGAAAATGTTAACAGTGTTTGATTTTCTTTTTGGTTTAACAAGCTTTTTCCACCAACCAATATACCCCATAAAGACGTATACCCAGCTTTGAGCAATAAAAAAAGAACGCAGCCACCTTAAAAAATTCGCACGCTCTTGTTATCGTAATTTGGGTGTGTGTGTTTGTGTGTGTGTGTCAGGTCCTGCAAGAACAGAAAATCGAGTTGGGATAGAGGGGGAAACGGGCTAAACCAAGGCGTGAATCCTTGGGATTCCTTAGTGCGCCATTTGGACAGCTCGAAGGTGAGATTATTTTCAATACGGGCGGACGCTAAGCGATGTCCTCGCCGCTTAATGATGTCCTTAAATGGGACTACTGTATTAGGCACTTGTGTTTGGTTCATAAATTTGCTTTTATTGTGTAAGGAAGCTTTGTGGAGGAGGAGGACGTGCTGAAAGAAATTATTCCGATGACTTACGTATATTATTTATTTAATTTTTATTTGTATACTTTGCTGGGTGATATCATTTTAGTTAAAGTCCTGCTAGGCGGTGAAGGATCCATTTCCGACCCTATATGTCATATATATTCTTGATCAGCATCGACAGCCGGAGTCGATCTAGACATGTCCGGCAGAAAAAAAAAAATTACAAATTTTTTAAAATTTTATTAGGGGTTAAAATTTCTAGAAAATTGGTCAAAAAAATTTGATTTCCAAAAATTTTTAATGCAGTATGCAAATTAATTAACCGCAAAAAAATTAGCACAGAATATTTGTCCGAATCAAAATTAATGCATTTTTGCCGGAGTAATGACACTTTTAGGCTTTGATTATCTTAAGAATAAAAAATGTTTTTTTGGGTATTATAAATTTAGTCTGAAGCTTGCAAAAGGTGAAGGAGTCGTTTCCGACCCTATATGTCATATATATTCTTGATCAGCATCGACAGCTGAGTCAAGCTAGCCGTGTCCGGCATAAAAAATTTTTACAAAATTTTTAAAAATTTTTTTAGGGTTTAAAAATTGGCCAAAAATTGGTCAAAAATTTTGATTTAAAAAAATTTTTAATACAGTATGCAAATTAATTAACCTTTTAAAGACTAGCACAGAAATGCTTTCCGAATGAAAATTAATGCATTTTTAACGGAGTTATGCAATTTTGAGGCTTTGACTTACCCATAAAATGATCTGATATTTTAACCTATTAAGAACTGGTACACCAATCCAATTTGAAACTAGAAGGGTATACCAGCTTTGCTTCTTCCTTGAAATGCAGTATATAGATTTATTAACCTTAAAAAAGTTTAAATCTGATCGATTTCGAAATCGACCCCATTATAAATTGCAAGGGTATACAGCCTTGGGCTTCCCAAAGGTAACTCCCCGTCCTGTTTCCTTTGAATTATATTATGTATAAATGGATAATAATATATATTAAAATATACAAAAAATGTCCACGCTTCTTATTCCAATAGAGAATATATACAACAATCTATCTAAAATATTTATCTCTAAAATTAGGGGGCCGGGTTTTCGGTTTTCTTTTCAAGGACCTTATGTTGATATGGTCTATATACGGGCTATATCTATCGTCCGATAGAGAGAGAGAGTTTTGCCAACAGCATTTCAAGTTGCTAGACAGGCTCCTGCAGGATGTGCTCCTGCGACTGCATTTCCATTTTCATCTCTCAATTTTGTACATTTCCATTTTTGGTGCCACTTGAGCTGCATCATCATCAGTGTTATCCACATTCGCTTGTTGGTTTTTCCAGCTGCTTAACAATTTTTGCAGTTCCTTTGCCAGGATCCCCAGGATCCCTAGAATTTGCAGTTGCAGCCTCGCCTCCTTATTGTCCTGACAGGCTTTTGTTGATTTCTAGCTGACTGGGTTCCCCTTCGTTCGCTTCTTCCTGCGCTTTCTGTTTCCCTCGTTCCTGCTCTCTATTTTTTTTTGATTTATTTGTTGTTATTTTTTTTTTTTTGTGACCCCACGGCTACCTTCTGCTCCTTTTTTCACAAACACATCCTGCGGCTGAATGGGAGAGAGAGGGAAAGACAGGGGCAGAGCGAGAGAGAAAGGCATCTGGCAATTGCCGACTTCTGATTGGACACATCCCTGCGACACCCACACACATGCGGCACCCACACATACACACCCACTGCCGCAGGAGGAGAACCCATATATATACACACACATATACCCTGGCCACTCGGAGGCTCCACCCACAGCAGGAGCAGGAGCAGGAGCAGGAGCCGGAGCAGGAGCAGCAGTGAGCTTCGTCCTTATGTACTCACGCGTGTGCCACATAGGAGCCCCGGTCCTTCCGCTGACGTGTGTGTGGAATCCTTCAGGGGGTGCGCTGCTCATCCCCTCCTCCCTACACTCCCCCCTCACCTATCCTGCATATATCCTTCCAATAGAACAGATAAATCGATTCCGCTTTTAGAAAGCTTAAGCCCCCGCACACACACATTTTGTTGTTTTCACATCCATTTGGTTGATTTGTTGCCAGAGAGCCGAGCAGAAACAGCAAAAAAATAATGCTTATAATTAAATTAAACATAAAACATTGCGCCATGGCACATGGCATTTTATTTTAATCAAAGTTTGGCCAACTTTTTCCGGCTCTGAACACGAATTTGTCACACAAGAAGGCTTTCAGTCTCCTTCTCTCTCGGTCTCGGTCTCGGTCCGGGTCTCGGTCTCAGTCTGGGTCTCTGTTTTTGTCAAGAATATAAATAGTTTATGGTTTTATGATTTAAATAGTTTATATATTCTTTTTTGTTAATATAATTTCTCTTGTAGAGGGGTTGCATAAAGGTAATTTTAAATGAATGGAAGCACGCCTTCTACTTTGTTCAATGTTCGAAATAGAAACTTAAAAAAAGATGGAAAGAAATTGTAGCTAAGCCAGATCTGAACTGGGGTCATTATTATCCGACATATCAAAGTTTATGCTAGATTTAATATGATCATAAGTGCGATATTTTCGTGGATATACGGACCGTATACCTTTCCTTCCTCTATAAAAAATTTCAAATAAATATTTGATTGTGGAACCTACAATGAATGAAACAATGAAACTATTGTTTGGCTTTATCGACTTATAGATAACATTTCCTCCCTGTTTGCGTTTGTTCCCTTCTTCGGAGGACGCAGGGTGGCAGTAATGGATAGTGGGATAATGGGTGGGGGGGATGCCGAATCCTGGAATAAGACTAATTTAACATTCCGCTGGCAATTCGTCGGCAAGTGGAGCACGAACACACGGCGGCACGAACTGAACTTAATGCCATCAGAAGCCCAAGGTGCGCCTTCGACCAGTTCGACCAGGAGCTCCACTGGCCTGGCCAGTAACCGGTGGTAGTGGCTGCTAACTGGTATCTCCTCGCTGGCATTTGGGATGAGAGATTGGGTGTGGTATTGGTCCTCGAACCTGCTGCTGATAATCCTGGCGAAAAGTTGAAAAGAGCAAAGGGAAATGATTTCATTACCAGACACGTCCAAGGGCACTGAACAAAATAAGATTGTAGAAATGCAAATAGATAATTTTAATGAAATTAAGAAAAAACTAGGGATTTATTTGTGGATATTTTAAGGATGGCTTTTCGATATTCTTGATAATACAAAAAACTGTACAATATTTTTGATATATTCGAGATTTGATTCAAAAATCATGCTTATTATATTTGCTTTAAAGAAAACAAATATATCAAGGCAGAATTCATGTTACTGTATATTTTTTTCCCGTGTATTTTTCGGGGGCGGAGGTCTGTGGCCAAAAGTGTGCGAAAAGTCTTAACGCCGAGCGTGTCACGTACGCTTTTATTAAGCCCGCCGAGCGTCGAGCGGTGGCATCGGCATTGATTACCAATTCAGCGGTCATCTAATCACGGACGGGTCGGCGGAACGTGCCGCCTCTTCTATGTATTTGCTGTTACCTTCTTAATTTTTCTTTGGGGGGGAGGGAACTCTCAGATGCCATTGATGGCAGCTAATTAAAACGCACTAAAAGCGGGCTGCAAAATGTCTTTAGGGGAGCATCAGAAGGCTGTGCACCCGACACTTTAACGGATGAAATCAATTCAAGAGAGGGTTCAACCATAAAGTATAATATACAATAAGCTATATGATTTAATATTTATTTTTTTGGCTATAGGAATCGCTTCTTTAGGTTTAAAATAAATATAAATTGTATGAAATATCAAAGGGTTTAAAAATATTTTAGATGGCATATTTAATATAGGTTATTTTGTAGACAAAAACCCGGGGTGCTACCAATTTTTATTAATAAATAAATAAATAAATAAATTAATTAGAGAAACATTTGCCTAGCAACATTTCCTTGAGCTCGTCATTAAGTTAGATTTAAGTTTTTAAACTTTTACGTTCGATAAATCGATCTTCTGTTTGATATTTAGGATTGAAGTAATCGAAAAAAGTAACAAACTAAAGAACATTGTATAGCTTCAATAAAATGTATATTTTAATGTTAAATGGTGTACTTTGTAATATTTAAAAATTCGATATAATGTAGCTTATAACCTTATCGTTATATCATATCGGACTTTTCCTCTTTCCCCTGACTTTGGTAGGTTTCAGGATATCATCGCACAATCGAACACTATCTGCTCTAGCCTTCGTACTTGTTTTCCTTTTCCTTTGGAATGGGTGGCCTCGTCACACTCTACCCATGCGCGAATTATGAGCCATAATTTGTGTAAGCGCCAAGTGTCGCCCATCCTCGGCTCAGCCCAGCTTTTAGTTCCGAAATCCCAATCGCAGTGTCCCAATCCTCGCGAGCTGGCTTGTGAGCTGTGCTCCTCGCAGCGACAAATGCGGCGGCAATTTAGTTAATTGCCTGCAATTATCCTAATGAGCGCCTTGCCTTCACAGCGGCGAGAGCCAGCCTTCGTGGCCGATGTCGCTGCCGTCGCCGCCACTGCCGTCACTGCCGTCACTGCCGCCACCCCGTTAACCCTCCTCCTCGACGGCCGTATATCTTCTCCCTTGGCTGACTTATTGTATTTATGACCTTATGGCGTTTTGCCATGCATAAAACAATTAATGCAACAACAAGAGCCACATTTATAGGAGAGAAACACACACAAAGCAGTGTGCTTGCTCGTAATTAGACAAGTTTCGCTTCAGCGTTAAATGGCAATCTGATTGAACCAGGCATCAATCACCGACTGAAAAAGCTTCACACAGAAAAACGATTGCCTGTAACTCGATAAAATTAATTTTTATTTAAAAATTAATGACTTTCCGGTTCTTCTTTTTAGATTCAAGGTGAACCCCTCTCAAAGTGCAGCTAAAAAGGAGCTCTTTCTCGTTTGTTAAGCTTGTTCATTGCAGGCAAGGCGCCACTAAATGAAGCGGGATGATAAATATTTCCCAGAAAATTTGTTAATAATTAAAGTCTCACTTTTTTCACTTTGCAGGTGACTTGAACTTTGTTTCCATTAAAAGTACACAAGTACTTTCTGTGGCCAAACCTTTGCTCAACCGGAAACAGTGCTACCTTCATGTGTCCCCGGCTGTCAATTGCAGGAATAAAGACAATTTCCTTGCCTTGCCATAGTGCCTCTCGATCGCAGTTCGAACAAAATGCAATTTAGTCGAAATTTGATGATGTGAAGCAAAGCCATTTAAGGACACGACCACAAGGATTCGCATGTGCTCCTGACATGCCGTTAGTCATGCGTGTGTGTGTGTGTCGGTGTCGAGCTTCGTCCCAAATGACATGCCATTTAATGTTAAACTTTAATGTTTTCTTGTAAGTGAAGTCATAATTTTGTCAAGCGGCGTGAGTTTGTGTGTGTGGCTGCCGCTTCCGCTCCTTCTCCTGCTTCCTTCCTCCTCCTTTGCTGTCGTCCTCCTGTGTCACCGCTGCAAAGCCAGCCTCACATTCGGATCCACATCGAACGCACAGCACAGGTGGCATTATTTACGCAGTTCGCTTCGCTTTTCCCTGGCTTGCTTCCACTTCTAAAACACTGAAAGAAATGCCAGTCTAAATTTAAAAAAGAAACTGGTATTCCTTTGAATGGTATTCCTTGAAAATTAGGTCCTTAACTATATACTGGCTTACTTTTGGGCATTTTAAGAAAAGATTTCGAATCTCTTCAGATTTATTTTCTTCAGGGAAGCCTCAGAAAGACTGCTTTGGACATTTTACTATTTCGTTAATATTTATTGTACTAAAATATTGACAAATTTTCCAGGTTTTTAAGGCAAAAAGCCCCGAATTCACTTGCCTTTTCCCCCTGTGCGCTCTATCGTTACCTTTTTCCTTCGGAGTCGGCGGCCGTCTGTTGTTATTTATATGTTTGCAGTCAGTCCATTTCGACGGAGGTAAGGGGGAAATCGCTGGGGGTTGGAGGTTTCTGCGCGTTGACTGTAACGACCTCATGAAATAATGCGCCAAGTGGCGTCCTCGTTTCCATCGTCGTCATCCGCTCGCTTGTTTTTGTCGCCGCCCAAAGTGTTTTATGCCATAATATTTATCCGGGCGTGTGTGCGTATGCCCCTCATTATGGAAATCGTGGATTTGCCAAATGCTTGCACGATCATTTGTCATTCTTTTTAACAGTCTCAGTCTCAGAGCGTCTGGTGCCGCGCTGACATCCGTTCCCCCCTTCGGAGCTGTGCTTGTAAATTATTGAAAATTGTGGCTGGGCCGGCGGCTCTGGGCATCATGAATGAAATATAAGCCAAAGCCACCGGCTGTCATAGAGCGGCTTAAGTCGCTAAGTGGCGACTCCTTGTGCCGGAGGGTGTAAATCGTGTGCATACATGTATGTTACGTAGGTTACATACCTAAGTGTACGATTTTTCTTGGGTTTTTGATGGTGACACTTGGCCGGTGAGAGAAGCATCTCCTTTGGTTAAATTGCAATCGAGTGATTGATCAGCAGTAAAATGGATGCGGGAATCGGTAGTTTGGGAATACACGAAATATCTTTTCGCCACAAACTTGGCCGGAATTCACTTTGCCAACTTGTTCAATAATGCACACGGTTTCGCACCTCAGAGAGAGAGAGAGGAAGGGAGAGAGTGATCCTAAAGGATATTCCTTGGGGAAGCGATATGAATGAATAAAGTGGGAATCTCCTTGCTCAAAGTTCTCAAAATACCGCTTGATTGCGAAGACTCTCATTCTGTACCCTGCTTTGCCTGCAATGTACTGCTTTACTTCATTATTATTTCTATTTCTTATTATTATTATTGTTTATTATTATTATTATTATTCTATTTATTATATGTTTTATATTTGGCCTTTCGCTTTCCATTACATAAAAGTTAATAGCCTCGTTTCCCAGCTCTTCACCGCCTACGCACTTTGTCAAAAAGTCGTCGACTTTTATCGATTTTTATGCCCGCTCTTCTGGCGGTCCAGGCCACGCCCTCCTCCAACGGCGGGACGCCTACTTTTAGGAGTTTTTGAGGCGCATTGAACGAACTTTTCAAAAACACAAACACAAAACTTCTGAGGTCTATAAAACCATTGCTGTCTGAAGAAGTTAAAAAAAGTTAAAAAAAAAAAAAACAAAAAAAATAAGAAACAAAAAAGTGCGGCGAAACTTTTGCGACGCACTAAATGTTATCATTTTTGTTGCTTTTCTTGTTCGCGGTGGCGCCTAAGCCAAGCATAGAATGAAAATAACAACAGAGAGAAAAAAAAATATATTAAAAAAATAGGCCAAGCTGCACGCAACTCTTTAAAGGCCCCCGAAACCATATTCCGGAACCCTCCCTCCGTCCGTCCGTCCGCCGCCCTCAAAAAGTTTGCAATTAGGTATTGTCAAAAGTTTGTTGTTTGGAGAACTTTGGCGACGGTTGTTCCCCGGCCTAATAATAATATGGGGAAATGAGTGTGCTCAAGTTTTTAAAGAGCGTAATGGAAGTCAGCTGATCGCCTGGTTTTGGGTAACATCGAAACAGCTGTTGGAACGCAATGGAATGGAGCGGCGCCTGGGAACGTTGTGAAATGAACTAGGGCTTGAGGACGCCGGGGCAGAGTAAAATAAAGGGATTCCCCGATTTCCCAGAGACCCCCTCAGACCAAAACTTTTGTCTCAAAACAAAGTTTGCCGCCGCCAACGGGGCAAGTTTTGGGCGGAAAGGGAACGTGGAAGTGGGATAAGAAGATGGCGGGCGTAATGGGAAGTTGGAAATGGGAAAGAAACAAAGAACAAGAGCAATTTAAGCCTTTCACTTTTAACATTATCGCAGCTGTGTTTGTTGGCGGTTAGATGATGCTCCTTTTTGGTCCTAATGAAATGCCGGGCAAAGGCAGTACCCCTGATTAATTACAACCTACTTATTATATTTTAAATATTATAATAATTCCTGCTTACATGTCATTTAGATGCTT
Source organism: Drosophila seguyi (assembly GCA_008042675.1). Taxonomy (NCBI): domain Eukaryota; kingdom Metazoa; phylum Arthropoda; class Insecta; order Diptera; family Drosophilidae; genus Drosophila; species Drosophila seguyi. The sequence goes on along the minus strand of VNJU01008900.1, from coordinate 61,457 downwards.
AAATGCTTTCTTGTAATTTGCTCAATCTCTGAAATCACTTAATATTTGTGCTGAGTTTTTAACCTAAAAATATGTTGTCACCAAATTTGCACTTAAGAATTGTAATTTTTTTTTTATTTAATTATATTGCTTTTTTCGTCTTTCTTAAATTCGTTCATTCTCTGCTCATTCCACACAAATAACCTAGCAATTTACTGACTCCATCATTCCCCCAACAAACCCCATTTCTAGGGTATTTTCGGATGAGTCATAACTGAAGACTTCCTGATCCGGGTTTTGTTTTTCTGCGGCTGGTAACTTTGCTTGGGTCAAAGTTCAATGCTCGACGCGACGTCGCCGGGCACTTTTTGTGTTATTTTGTATAAAATTTTGCTTAAAACTGGCGTAAGTTTAATTTTTTCTTGCCCAACTTTAGAACAAAGTTTCCGCTTTCACTCCTCCTCTCTGTCTCTCTGTCTCCCCCTCGCTCTCTCGATATCCAGCAGAAGTTAGGGGGCGAAGGGGTATATACACATATATATATATATACATTATTTTTTTTTTTTTGGCACGCCTTAAAGTTTAGTTGCTGGCCGCCGCTGCCGCCGCCGCCATACGCAAAGTTCTTTGGGATTTTTCTTTTACAGTTACTTTTACCCAGTGTCAAGGTCATTGCGAAGTTTTGTTGTTATCGCAGTTGTTGTTGTTGTTGTTGTTGTTGTTGTTGTTGTTGCTGCAAGCTGCTCATTAAATGCGTAGCAGAAACAAATCCGTAGAAGAAGAAACTTTTGCAAGAGAAGTATACCACGGATCAAGGTCACCAGAGGCATTATAACCCGATTCCCGCTCAGAACTTTTAGCGCCGCCATCAACTTTTACCAGTCCCCCCCTCCACCCCCTTCTCTATTTCAGATTGTAAAGGAAGCGGAATGAAGCTGGGAAAACATATAAATATGATTTAGGAAAGAGTTTGTTTTATGTCTTTATTTTTTCTATATTGTTAACATTTTAAATTATATTTTTATGACTTTGAAGGGTAAGAGTAAAGGGTAGCAGGGGATAGTGAATGTAGTGAATGAATGAATGAATGAATGAATGAATGAATGAATGAATGAATGAATGAATTAATAACTGTAGGAAAACATTTGTTTTGCAACGCATTGACCCCATAATTCGTATATTTTCTTGATTAGCAAAATCGATCTAGGAAAAGGAAGCATTTTCTTTAAATTTTTAAGCTAGAATATTAACTTAAAAATTTTATAAAATGTGGGAAATAGTTATAGCCTCGGAAATAGGGAATTGGGTCTTTGTCGAGGGTAACATAAATCGTTTTTTTAGTAAAAGACCACATAGGAAAGAATTGGACAGAATCTGCAGACAAACTATGCCTAGGTGCGAGATGGATCTTCCAACAGGATTGTGAGGAAGTAGCTGATTCTTAAAAAAGAAGCAATATGCCTTAAAACTAGGTTCCAACAGATAAAAATAACACAGCAAGAGCTGCACAACTTGTTTGCTTTAATTTTGCAAGTGAATTACTTTAAAAGGTAGCTTAAAATGCTCACTATTTAGCCATTAGAAACTGTAATCAACTCTAACCTCAGGTTGTTGTCGTGGGGTTAGTCCTCTTTTTTTTTTTAACCGAGTTTAGCCGCAAAAGAAAATAATGGTTTCCTATTCCACTCAACAAGTTCAATTTTGGTCCACCAAAAGCGACGGCAACATAATCAAGAGGAGATTATGTAATTAGTCTGCAGCTGATTGATGAGTCCTGGCAGCTGTGAGCCAGGACGAAAGTGTCCTCTCGCCCGGCAGCAGCAAATCCGAAGGCAATCAGGGCCCAGGCCTTGTGATAAAATTTAAATTTAGAGAAAGGCCTTCCGTCCTGCCAGCGTTCATTTTGCGGACGGTAAACAAACAAATAAAAACAAGATTTCCCCTTGGTCCTTATCCTCGTCCTTGTCCGGGGCTCATCAGCGAAGGCATCAACCACCGAAAGGCGCTGATGATGAGCTGGATGGGAGAGGGAGGGGTAGGGGAAGGATGACTGGGCCGGGCAGGTGGGGCTGTGGCGAACGGCGGCTCATCCACTTGTCTGAAAATGTCACAAAGGACTCTCCGAGCCGGCTTTTGTGTCCGGTAAAACTTTATTAAGGATATGCAAATATCCTTAATTCGAAAATGATTTTTAATAGGATCGAATGGAATTAGTTTATTACTTTTAATGAATTTTTTATGTCGCCCCCACAGTGGCCAGCGACCGAGGCTCTTCGTCCTGCCTTCCCTTCGTCCTGGCCGGCTTTTGTTGCGCATGAATATAATGGATTTCATTTGGCCGATTGGCCGGGGATATCCTCTAAAAGCCAATCACGTGGTTTTCGCAGCAGAGAGCGCCAAAGAAGAGGACAAAAAATCCTTGAGGGAGCTCTGGCAAGGACAACTCCTGGGTCGAGCCGTGTCCAAGCAAGACTAATGGTCGGTCCCCACTTCACCACCCTTTCCCGTGCCCTCGCGTCCCGGCCAACTAATTTGCTTGCAGATGATTTATTGATTTAAGAGTCGCCCATACCCCCCCGCTCGGATTCACATTGGAAAATCCCTCGCATCTCTCTCGAAGGTCCTTTGTTTACTTTGCTATTTTTATTTCTCACTGGATATTTTCGTTGGTTTTTTTTTTTTTTTGTGGAAGTCAGCTAATTGATTTTCCCTGCCAGCTAATTTCCATCCAAAAAGAGTTTTTCCCCAAGTCTCATACCCCCCCCCCCCCCCCCCCCCCCCCCCCCTCTGGCATTTTCCGAATCTCTCTCTGTGGTAATTAAAATTTTTGTCGTAAATGGAAGGTCTGTGACTTGGACTTTAAGTCCACTTTAAAAGGGGAGGAAAAAAGTCCCTTATAAGTTCTGGTTTTATCTGGTAAAGAAAGCAGACCGAGGCCTTGGCTTATGTTTAGGCAAAGTTTTAATATTTTATAAGTGATAAATATAATAAATATATATATAAAATATAGTTTAAAAGGGCAATTCCTTAACCAAGATCGTAAAACTCTCCACGCTCTCTCTCTACGCTCCATTTCTATCTCTCTTTGGAAGGATCTTGCGCTCCATTTCTATCTCTCTCGCAGGCTCTTGCCTCTCTTGCCTCTCTTGCCTCCACGCTCTCTCTCTACGCTCCATTTCTATCTCTCTTTGGAAGGATCTTGCGCTCCATTTCTATCTCTCTCGCAGGCTCTTGCTAGTACGTGGAGGATAGAGCGATGAGGAACTCCTTTACTTACAGTATTATGCCTTATTTGCCATAATATATTAATACCCTCTGTTTGAACCGTCGCGAGACCCATTAATAACTATCCAGAAACCAATTTGCCATCGATTGTCTACGCCAATTCCATCAAAAGTTTCAATTTCCAAAGAAAATGTTTGACTAATAAAAGGCGTGTAGCGGAAGTGGGGCACAGGGGGAGGGAGGGAGGTAGGTGTATAGCACAGGAAAAGGACCTGCTTTTAGTTGGCAGTCACAAATTGTTGGCTCATTTCGATAATGGCGGAAAGCTTGGGCTATTTTGTTGATTTTCCAAAATTCATTTGAAGAAATTACAAAATTTATTATGCCCCCCCCCCCCGAAGCTGAAGCGAAATTTGTCAAGCCGGCCAAATGTCCTGGCCAAGTCCTCGGGTCCTTTTTGTTGTTGTTGTTGTTGTTGTTGTTGCCAAGCAAATGCCGCTGTCCGCAAAAACCCAAACACGTATTTTCAATTATTTCCGTGCCAACGTCAACGTTGAGGTAGACACGACGACCACGTCCGGGGTAGTCCTCCTTTACCCTTACCCTTACCCTTGCTACCTTACGCTACCCAATCTTCTTTGGATTTCCATGTTGCAGTTGCCGTGTCCGGAGTCCGGACTTTCCTGATATCGATGAAATGGTCGAAGGCAGAGTCCCCGGACTGGCTTATGGAAAATTTCGTATGCAAGACATATTTGGCCAAGAAACAAAAGCCAACAAGCCATATTCTTAGCCTTCTTACACGGCAAACAATGGGGCATAGATCTCTGGAGAATATATACTTCAGAGTAGAAATTTTGATAGTCCAAATTGAACTGCTTTCTAAGCTTAATTTTTACTAAAAATCGATTTCAATAAACCTTGTGTATCTCTCTGTGCATCTTTCTTCCATTTTATCACCTTCAACGTTCAGCGTTGTCCCGGGCCATGTCATCGTCTTGTCATCTTGGCCAGAATTTAGTCATTGCAATCTACTTAATCATTTTTGAGAGAGAGGCCAGGGACGAGTCGAGTCGAGTCGAGTCTTGCGAGGCTCAGAGTTCCGTGTGGCATTCGTAATTTCGCAGTAACTGCAAAGGAGGAGGAGGAGGACAGTTGTCCGTGTCCCGGGTCCGGGCAAAATTCCTTAATTGTTCCGGTTAGCCGCACAATCCATTCTGTGCATTTTACATTTTAACCTCAGCATCTACGGCGACAGGAGTCCTCTTCCAGGTGCCACTGACACTACTCCTTTCCGTCCGTGGCGGGGCAAAGGTAAACCACAGAAATACAAATCAAATTTTGTTGTGCGGCCGCCTCTTCCAGTGACTCCCCACCCCCACCGAGCTCCATTTCGAGCTTATGCTCCTCCCCCGTGCTCCACTACATCTCCCACTCCTTGTCCTGCTCGTTGTCCTGGAGCTGTTGCTAGTTGCTGTGGCTTTTTTGAGACCCATCGCCCTGTCGCTGAGGGGTATCACGGCTAGACTCAAGGCTAGACTAAAGCTAAAGTGATTCTTTAAAAGTTTAATATTAATAATCAAATATATTTTACACCTTAAGATCTATTTTAAGGGTTCATATTCTTGGATAGATTAATTTATTTGAGTGTTCTCTTGCACATTAACTTGTACCTGGCTTAGCTTTAAAGGTACCCCGGACTTCGAGTTGGCCCTTAACCTCGGGTTACCATTTATTTTCGGCTGCAGATTGCATGCATATGTAAGCCCTGGCCCTTCCTGCGGTTGTGTGTAATATTTTGCACAGAATATGTATGTTTTTTGAGACTTATATATTTGGCTGATCGGGTGGAGCGGGTCCCAGGACAGGTGTGTGTGTGTGTGATGGGGAAACAACCTGGGCCCGCCCTGTGTGTGTGTGTCCCCGCAAGCAAACCGAAGCGAAGAACTGACAGCGACTGACTAACGCACTGACAGCTGCCACCCGCAGATCCCCGGGGGTTTTCCGGGGTTTTTCGTGGCGCTTTCTGTGGGGAAAACTAGAATGGAAGGGGAGGAGTCTCACCTCACCCATCGACAGCGCGGCTATAAAACCTCAACCTTAATTGTGCGGCGCGCATTCGGCGGTTAGTTTTACGCAATTCAATTTGGGCTGCAAGTGCTACGCAATCCCCAGAAATTTATGCAAGACGACAGCCAACCTGCCAGTGCTTGGCTGTGCCCTCTTAAAGCACTCTTAAGTGCTTGCCTATAAGTTAAAGCGCTTGTTTTTAGTCATAATTAAAGGAGGGCCACTGAGAGAAACAATTTTAAAGTGTTTCACTCGAAATGATATAAGAAATATGCATATGCCAGATCATATCTGCTCTCCGAGCGATACGATAGAGGTTGTCCGTGCCCTGAATCTATTAAGAGCAATTTTGAAAAAGTGTTGCAAGTTTTTCCGGCAAGTGCTTTTCAAGGGGGGCTCCATTGTCCTTATCCCAACGGCTCAGCCCTTTCTTTTCTCACATTTGGCCGACGGCAATTGAAAGTGTAGCCAGTGCCAGGAACTGGCCAGCAGTTTGCGAGAAGAAAAAGGTCAGATAACTGGAAAATATTATTAAAAACGAGTGAAAAGACGCCGAGACGGAGGAGAGACTGGCGACTGGAAGCTGACGCTGAGGCGCCAATTTAGATTGGGTTCGAGTGGGACGCGGAATGGGGATTTGGGTTGATCCCTCAGGAGTTTTGCTGGGAGTTGGACCAGGACCAGGACCGGACTTGGCCTGGCCTATCCGCAAATGAATTAAATTTCAGTTTTATTATTAAATTAACTTGGCATGAACACCTAAAGATCCAACAACAGAAAACTTTAACCCCATCATGGGGCGGCAGGAAGTGGGCGGCCCTGCAGGCCGAAGGACACTGCCGGGGCTGGTCTTGCTTGGGATATTAGATGTTGGTGTAGAGGATGGTGTGGAAATGAATTTTCCCCGAACTGAGAACGAACACTGGCTCGCTCAGCTGTAAAGTGGAATGAAATGTAAATTTTTAATAAGCGTTTTCGCTAATGGCTATTTAAAACTTCGAATTCCCTCCTGCATCGGAGACCCCGCTCTCGCCCCGAGGGGGTTGCTGCTACGGAATCGACAGTTGCACGGAAAGAAAACGGAGACTTTTCAGAAAATTTCTTAAAAAATTACCAACATTTCTATGAATTGCTAAAGTCTAGCAAAAGTCTAATACAAATATCGAACACATCGACTTCTTAAAGCCTTTTGAAAATAGAAATAAATCATGTACCTTGAATTAAAAATACAATTATCGTATCTGATTTAAAAAATATGTAAATTATCGATATAAAATCGATAAGGCTGAAATAACCTGATTTCCTATATGAACACCTACAAAGTGCGTTTTATTAGGTCAAACTATAGTTTATTTATATACATATATTTATTATTATATGAAAATTCCTTATTTTTTATATTAATATTTATCGAAACGCTTTCGATAATTTGTAATCGTTGTTGCCGTGTAATTCCGAGTTGGCTGAACATTTTTGGTAGCCAAGCAGAACTATAAGAAAGCAATTTTCTCATTTGCGTTCAGTTTGCTCAATTGAAAAACTGTTGAAATCATACTGAGGGTGGGTGGGGGGTCTTTGGGGGCGTTGTATACTACAGGCAAGGGTTGCAGGCAGGCCATCCTGCAGGATCCTCTGTCCAACAAATGGGTGCAAACAATGAGCGACTCAACAACCCATTCAGCGAGTGCAATTCTGTGAGATGAGGGTGTCGGAAATATGAAATATGAATGGATATTAGAGGCGTGGAGAGAGCCAAATAGTTTCAGAAAATACTTTTAGATTTTAATGGATATATATATATATATGTATATATGTGTGAGAAAAATAGGTATTTTAATTATTATTGCAGAAATGCTGCATATTCCTTGCCCTTAATCAGTGTTTATTTATATTTTTGGTCTTTTAAAAACCGAACAGAACTGAGTTCTTCCTCGCCGCCGCAACCCTACATGAGACCAGTTGGACAGGAACCTTGAAAATGTGCTAATTATGCGAGAATGAAACATTTCCTCACATATAGTTTATATTTCCCATTTGGTTTATTATAGTTGACACCGTTTTCTTCAGTTTGGATTAGTTTTTCAATTTCTGGCGCTGTTGTCTCTGGCAATTTTCGTGTCTGTCTCAGCTGCGCTGGCAGTTTGAAGTACCAGCGAATGTGGAATGAGTATCCTTCCCCGCCTCCCTGCCCTCCTTCCCATTGCTTTATATATATTTGCAAGCTCACGACGACCAAGGATTTGCCGTTGACTCTCTCTCTCTGCGACGCGCTGGGATAATTTTAAATCTTTTGCAACATTTTTCATCATTTATCATTTCATCGAAAGCCAAACTCAAAATGACTGACAACGAGCTGATGCCGGGAGCCGGAAGTGGCATCAGTTAGAGCTTGGTTGGGGGGCTTCCCAGGGGCGGGGGCCTTCTGGTGGTTTATTTGTGGCAACCCGCGGTGCGATGACTGACGAGCGACGAAGGAATCGCACAAATGGCACCGGATCCATGGCCCCCCCTCTAGAGCGTTTAAAGGCAAAAAATGTCGCGTATGGGGACGGGGATGGGGCTCTCGGTCTCTCCGGCACAACAGTGAGATAAATTACCAAACACTTAAGTTGGATTTTCGAGATTTTTATCGCCCCGGCCATGGATTAAGTGACTACGCCGCCGCCGACACAACGCGCATTGTCTGATGCCCGCTGCTCCTTGCTCCTTGGTCCCTGGTCGACGGGGATTTTGGCAGGTTCGAGGTTCAGATTGCTGCCAGAGATTCCCGCTGCTCTGCTCATTTGGCTGAAAAAGTGAAAAATGTGCCAATTCATTTGGTTTAAATTAGCGACCTCCGTCAGAGCCACCTCCGAGCAACAGTCTGTTTCTGTTTCGGTTTCGGGTTTTCGGTTTTCGGTTTCCGTTTCTGTTGCCATGTTCCGGAAACTCACTCACCTACCACGAATTTATTGCCGCTCGCGGTGGGACCAGGTCCTGATAATATCCTGCCTGCCCGCCTGCCCCGCTCGCTCCATTCGGTTTTTGATTAATGCGCCCAGATAAGCGCGATAAATTTCATTAAAAATTGCACGGCAATTCATAAAAACCATCTACGAAATGAGTTGCAAATTATTTATCCTGCCACAGCAGCTGGGTGGCCAAGAGGCAGGGCAGCAGGGTCTAATTGAAGTCTGCGGGGGGGCCTAGATATGCCTGGCACTGGGCGAAAATCTAGTCTAAGGATATTTCCGATTAAGTTGTGCAGCCTTCTCTGTACTCTTATTATATTATTATTGTATTCAGTACAAAAAGACAAACTGGAACTGTTGTCAGACTCAAAATAACGGGTACTGATTTGTTTTAATTTGTGTTTTTAAATATACTCAATTGTTGTAAGCTCTATTATTATTATGTTGCTATACAAATTATTAATAGAATATTATATTAAACAGAAAATATAATTTCGAGGCATTAAGTTTAAAATGAGTAAATAATTTCAAATGTTATTGCCATCTTATAATCATTAGATAAATTTATATCAAATAAATATTAAATTTTATATTTTACTTTCAAAAATGAAATGATCAATATAAATTTTAGGACCGAGAAATTTCTCAAAGAACTTAATTTAAGGATATTTTTTTAAGTTTTTTTTTGCCAAGTGCACTTAAGCATGCATACACGTACGTGTACATAGGTGTGTTTTCCTGTGTGTGGGTGGAAGTGTGCACTAAATGCTGCAGAGGAAATCAAATTTAAAGCGCAACAAAAGCATCAAATAAACTAACAAAAAATAAGTGGAAAAAAAACAATGCAACTACAAAAAAAAGCGCACCACATACACACACATGCAAGCAAACACACTCACAGAGCGGAATGCAGGAGAAGAAGAAGAAAAGGAGGTTGAGGAGGAAATGAAAATGCAGCAGAGGCAACAGAGGCAACAGAGCGAGAGAGCTTGCAAGCGAGCAAGCGAGAGAAAGTAACCTGCGGAGAGAGTGCCGCTGAGAGGCGACGCAGACCGAACAGCTAGCCCTCTCGCTTTGGTCCCCTCAACTTTCTCTTTCTCTCTCTGTCTCTCTCTCGAGTGCATGCTGCAGGCGAATGGACCGAAAGTCTCCAACGTTGCGATAGGCGAAGCCAGAAAAAGAAGGCGGGTCCATTGCCACGGCAACGGGACAACGGGAAAATGCACACAAAAAGCTACGAAAAAAGCAACAGCAGCAGCAGCAGCGACGTCAGCAGAAGAGCTAGCAGAACAGTGGAAAAAAGAAAGCCAAAAAGAAGGAAAGCAAAAAAGAATGAAGGAGGATAGGAGTAGGAGTAGGAGGAATGGGTACAAAAAATGAAGCTGGGCAAATTTACGTTTCTGGTCGTCGCTTTTCTTTTTTTCTCTCTCTTTCGCTCTCTTTCTCTTTTTCTCTTAGGGGTTCCCTCTTTCTTCTCGGGCGTGTTGGCCGCCATTTTGTACGATTAGCGCTACTTTTTTTTTTTTTTTAGTTCTCTCCACAGTTGTGACTTTCTTCTTTTTTTTCGCCCACCATTTCTTTTCTGCAGTCGCCGCCCCAAAAGTACAAATGAAAAGAGAAGTAAGGGGTAAATAGAATGAGACAGAGCAGGAAAGAAATAGTGGAAAATAATGGAAGAAAGGGAGGGAAACAGAGAGACAGAGAGAGAGAAAGACGGAGAAAGTAGGAGATGGGGGTCGATGGAATTAAAGCTTAAAATTTTTGACAATTGAAAAACAATCGCCTGATCGCCAGTTGAGTGTGAATAACGCCCTCAGGACGGACGGTAAGCCCTATGCCATTTCTCAGTTCTATGATCGCATTACCTTATCAGATGGCTCATGTCAATGGAGAACTATCTCAGGGGTGGCCAGAAGTGGCTGGGGATTTGGAAACACGTCAAAATGGCGCCCAACTAAGTCCCATATTCATCAATTTAATTGAATTTAATCCCAGACGAAGATTTTCACTAGAATTTAAAACATAACATATTATATATGGCTTAGTCAGCAATATATAATATACCTTTTTTCTTCTGGGAAATTATAAACTGAGGAATTCTTGCTAATAGCAAACAAAATACTATACATTATTAATTTTCAGGCTCTCAAAAAGTATTAATTATTAGCTTATTTATTATTTGATTGCCTCAAAGGATTGAATTCTGGGCTAGGCAACATTAATGTACAATAAAAAAACATTTAATCTTTAGGATTTGAGTGTCGGCCGACAAGGTCTATTATTATTTTATTTATTTTATTTTAATAAGTAATGAACAATAACGATATCAAAGAGTTTCTTCTTTTTGAAGCTCATTATCTAAGTATACGTCTGCTTTTTCATTTAATAAATATTTAATATCTTTAACGAATATCCTCTATTAGTTGCAATGCACTCATGAGCTGCGAAAATCAGCTCAATTAAGTGTTTTATGGAAAATGTTGAAAATTCTTTTGATTTTATTGATTGACTCTCGGCAGCTGCCAAAGAGCTAATTGTTATGGAAAGAAGGGCCCAGAATCCAATACCCCCGGGAAAATCCACCACCACCACCACCACCGCCTCGAAAACCACCAACTGTGACTGCAAAAGGAGGGGAGATGGGGCATGGGGCATGGGGATGGGGGTTAATGAAAGGCCAAGCAGAGGATAGGGAGGGGAGCAAAGTGTCCTGGGCTGGGGCAGAGGCGCGTAAATCGCACCAACAATTGTGCTGAAAAGTATGTCATAAATTCTGACGCTTTCGCTAAAAACTCGGGAAGAGGGCGGGGTGGGCCAGAATACTGGCAACAACAAAGGGGGGGATAATAACTAAGGCCGAGTCGAAGGACCGACCCACAGCCAGAGAAAGCAGCTGCGCCTGGCCAGCGACAATTGCTGGCAATTAAAATGTGGCGCGCTTTCCCAACTGCGAGCCCATTGACAACAACAAAAATAACACTAAAAACAAAGAAGGAAAGCTGTAAATTTTGGGAAGCAAATTCTCAAATACACTTTCTCAAGATGTGGTAATTAAACGGATATAAAAATAAAAGATATAGTTATACACCAAACATTAATGAAACTGTAGAGCTTGGGAAGGCTTTCGATTCCCTATAAGTAAAATATATTACTTTCGGTTATTTATTTATTTATTATTTACAGGACACAAGTCCTTATGGTTATTCTACCCATAATTAGAACACTCTTTCAATGAAGAAAGGGTATCAAAACAATAAAGACAGCGCAGCGATAAGCAGGACAATGGGCGAGAAGAAGTGAGGCAATCTTTGTGAATTTTGCCTTTGCCATTGCCCATCGGTGGTTAAAAACAGCGTCAACCCCACCACCCCCAGCCCCCTCAGTGTGTAGAGCACCCACTGTCAAGGCCGGCCACCCTCCTCATCACCCCCTCCGCCCCATCACAGTCCATTGCTGTTCGCTGTTCGCTGTCATTGCCATTGTTAATGAGAATTTCTTGTTTTAATGAAAACAAATCATTGAGTGTAAAAGACTTGGATTTTATTTTTCATTTCCGTGATTTTGTTTGTGCATTTAATTAAGAAAATGGAATTAACGCATTTGCTGGCGATTCTCTCGCTCCTCCTCCTCTCTCCCCTTGCCGGCTCTGTTGCGTCATTCATTGAAATTGAAGTTCAATTTCGGGGAACAACGGAATTTTTTCCATTTGCGCCTTGGCTTTTGTTTTGGTTTTTTTTTTTCTCCTTCTTCATCTTGCCACGTTTCCTTTATTCAGCCATTGTTTTTCCTTCTTATTTTTCTTATTCTCCATGTTGACGCGGGGCGTGTTATGGGCTATTGGAACAATAGGGGCGGCCAATAAGTGGATAAAGGGGCGGAGAGAGGTTTCAAGCCAATGGGTTCTGCGGTTTACTATGCAACAGAAAAGAAAACGGGAAGGAAAATCACTTACACTTTAATATTAAACGGTTTTGTAATTGCTTGGCTCAGGAAGAAGCTTTAATCTAATTTAAATTGTAAATCCTTCCACTCAGGTGGATCCCCTAGATCCTCTCTCTTCCTTTCTTCACATCTTCTTCGCTCTCTCCTTCACGTCTGCAAAGTACAAGCAATGACGAACGAAGATTTTCTCTTTTCTTTTCATAGAAAATTCCAATCTTACAGAGAGAGTAGCTGCCTGCAATGTACAAGCAAACGAGAGCTTCTCTTCGTTAAAGAATTCTATTTTTTGGGAAGTATTTATCAGTCTTGTCTGAAATATTATGTTCCCCTATTTGCTTAGCAAAAGAAAAAGACACTTTTAGTGGAATTCTACGTCTTTGTCTGTCTTGTCTTCTGTAGGAAAGGCTTTCCTTTCCTCTCCCTTCCCCGCCGTTATCCTTCTGAAGGAGCCAACGAATTTGTTGACTTCCACGTTGGCCGCCAAATGGTTTTGGTGTAAAACGAAATTCGCGCATAAAATTTGAGCCGAAACATCTGCGACGCGAGTGAATTAATTTGAATTAATTTAGCAGCGGGATAAGCGGCGGCAGCGGTGTTTCCCCAAAAGAAAATAAAAATATATATATACATATATATATATAGGTGGGGGATGAGGTATTTAAGTGACTGCGCCAGCACACACTCGGGGCGTGGGATTGAGACATTAGAAAGGCACATCCTTGAGGAGAAATTTAAAAATCTTTCTTTATTGGGACTTTACTTTTATTTGGGCTGCAGACTTTACGGCAGAATGTAAGCTGCAAGACAGGGATGCCCAGTCTTGAAAATATTTTTTATAATTTTTATGATATATAAAACAATATGAAAAATTAAATATACTTAGATGTATATTTTAATATATATTCTTAGTAAACTTATTTTTTTATTTAGTTCTTTTTGCTCCACATTTTCCCTCCACTGTATTTAAGCCGCATTTTGCCCAAGTATTTATTTTTCAAATGCGGTAATTTGGTTTTTCTTTCTGGATTCTCGCGCCAGATGCAAATGAACAAATCCAGAAAAATACATATCCAAAAAAAAAAAGCACCTGTCTGAAGATTGTTTTTGGCTTTTCTTTTCGGCAATAATTTCCGAATTGGCAAAAGCGGGAAACGTGTGGAAATTGCATATGTATGAGATTTATGCCATTAAAAAACGCGTGAAAATCGTAAATGGAAAAAATGTTAATGAATCCGCACAAACACATCCATACACGAGACAGAGGGGTCTGGTCCTGGAGTGGATTTAGCTGGATGCTGTGGCAAAACAAATGCCAGACACACACGAGGCACTGAAAAGCAGATTTACACTTTGGCTTTTATAAATGAGTGCGGCTTATATGCGGAAATGAGGAGAACATTCCCCCCGTTCTGTTCTGTTGGGTTGCCTCTGTGGGGGGAGGGGGTGGTCCTAACCTCAATCGGGGTTTTCACGCCTGAACATTTCACAACTGCAGGCGGTTTTTCAATTTTCGGTCACTGGAAAAAAGCGCCCGGCAGAAAGCCCACTCCCCCGAGCCCCCCGTTGTGCGTGTGCTGTGTGCTGTGTGCTGTGCGTCCCAGAATGGAATGAAATGCGAATTTGAATGGGAACCCGTTTGCATTGTAAGTGTTACTTAATTTCCCTCAGCTGACCGACCCTCCCCGGGACACTGGCAAGGACTGGACAGGACTCAACTGGACTGCTTCTGACCAACTTGGATTTCGACCGCAAAACAGTGGCACCCCCAAAAATGGCCAAGGACTCAGAGGTGGAGGGGGATGCAAATGGAAATGGAAATGGCAATGACAGTGGGAATGGGAAGCCGTAGCCAAAAACCAAAGTTAAATGCAGCATAAATAATGTGCGTGTGCCCGGTCGAAAGGTCAAGCCCAGTATACTATCCAAAACTTGGGCTAAAAAACTTGCATCCAATTGAGGTTCTCATTAGGTTTTAGGCTTTAAAATGTATCATATATGTATATCTGAAAGTTTAAGAACACTTCTTTGCACCGTTAAATCCAAGCATTTCCAAAATTCATTCCTTAAGAAATTCAGCTACACTTTGATTTACTAAACTTTAATTCTTTAACTTTTGAACCCATTCGTAAAGGACACTCTGAGCAAAACTTTTCCCTGACCATGAATTAAGGCGAAACTTGAATCCCTTGGTCCTGGTGTCGCCCTAGTCCAGACACTTTAATTATTATTATCCGAGGGAGAAAATAATCGATTTGAGGAATCATAATCGCGCAGCCCTTTAATGTGTCATGCAAATTGTCTTCTGGTGCGAAAAACTTGGGAAACCCGAAGGCCCAAAGTGAGACCAAACTTAAACCAAAGTCGTAAGAGAGAAAGGGAGAGAGAGCAGCAGGCCTTGTCCCTGACCTTGCCCGATTTTTGGGCTATGGCAAATGTCTAAGAATAAGAACAGGAACAAGAACAAGAACAAGAACAAGTACAAGAAGAACAAGTTAAAGTGGCAACTTGGGCAGAAAGGGGAAAATCATATGGAAGAAGCGTGCTGAGAGGGGGGAAACCCCAAAAACCTAAAACAAAGTTATACTTTACGGGGCTTTTAAAGCGGACAGCGGGGGGCGGCGTCCCCGGGTTTTACGCGGGGAAACGCCGAAAAACTTTGCTTTAAAACTTTACTTTGACGCTCGAGCAGCAGCACCCCTTTGGCCCCGTCTGTCCGCTGTCTATCTAACCATTTCTCTCGCACCGTCTGTCCGCCGTCTCCTTCGCACACATTTCCCTAGCATAGCGCTCTCTCCTTCTGTCTGTCGCTTTCTTTAGCTTTTTCTTGTTCCCGATTTTTTTTTTTTTAAGTTTTGCGCCTTTTCGGCAAAAGTTTCGTAGTTAATAATAAAAATTAAAACTTTCGCGCCGGCAAATAATAACAATGGAAAGAGACAGGCAAGATGGCGAGAGCGGCAAAGTTTAGAATAAGTGTGTGTGTGTGTGTGTGTGTCTGTTTTATGCCATCTCGTTCGCACCAACTTGTTGGCCCAATTTTTCGGGGTCAAAATCGTGAGTTTCTTCCTGGTTCTTCTTAAAGAGAGAGTTTTTGCAAGAGTTTTGGAAGGGATTTCCTTGATGTGATTGCCAAGCTCCGCTCTACTCTGGCCATAATTAAAGGAAGTCTGCAAGGTATATGTGCATGCGAATGTGTATGCATGGTTACGTTTTAGCCGACTGTGCACATAAATTAACAAGCCAAAGCGAAAGCCAGCCGAGCATAGAGCGTAGTTTTGGGTATTCACCCGCCAGCCCCCCTACACCCATTTCCTGTGCCAAAACGACAACTTCCGCTCGTGCCCCTTCAAACTGCATGCACTTCCGCTTCCGCTTGCCGCTTTCCGCTGACATTGTGACTGCTCCTGCTCCTGCTCCTGCTCCTGTGCTCCTTTCTCCCCCTACTTGCTGCCTGACTCCGCTAGCGGATTCATCTTACCGTTAGTTATGGCGTCTAGAGCTAGTTGGCTCTCTCGCACTCTCACTCCCACTGCAGCCAGTCGTCTGGCTGAGTTGCATTTGCATGCGAAGCAAACAAACTGTTTAAATTTTGGATCTGCCGTTAGCTACTTACCCACCTCTGGCGTTAGCGCTGGCAGCGTGAGTGGGTCATGCGATATTTCTTTAGTGCAAACGTTTGGTATATCTAAGATCAGAGACTGTCTTTCAGCTTCTCTATTTGTCTTAAGGATATAGGGATATTTTTACAGTAGCGCCCGAACAGGGACAGTGGAGCTAAGCAAACAATGTTCAACCCATATATGAAGATCAGAGACTGGGAAATCGAAGTGATAAGTTAACAAAGTTAGCCTCCGACCCTGATCTTATAAACATTTACTCCATGTTCTATTTAAACACCGAGATTAGGCATTCCGTTAAGGTTAACACCTCACCGATTATAGCATATTTATTGTGTGCTAAAACTACAAAATCAACTTAAGTCACGAGTCACGATTTCTCATATCCTCTTAAACCCACCACACCGAGCGAACAAGTGAACGACGAACGGGGAACACCTAAGAAACCGTCGTCGCTCTCTGTATGCGCATAATTACCCAATTAAACTAAAATTACGTTGCGTGCTCAGACATGTTAAAAACCTTTTGAATCAGTGCAGACAGAACTCGTCGTGGAAGAACCCCTTCCCAACCCAGCCCAAACCCCTCCACAGCTTGACAGCAGCGCAAATGCAAAACACGAAATTCGTTTTTAGCCATTTTTGCGGCAAAAACCTGGTAAATGCCCGAGATTAGGGGGAAGAAATCGAGAAAATCGAGGAAAGTCAGGAAAATCGGAGAAGAGAAAAGGGAAAAGCCTTGTGGATTGTGGGGCGTTGCCATTAGCTGCGACTAATAGGAAACATAACTATAAATAATTGGCAATTGGAATGCGGTCGAAGGGGAGGCGATCTTAACTGATGTAATTGTTTATTTATGAGTGCTTGAGTGCGTAATAAAATTACAAATATTTGCACACGCACGCGGACATTAGGGGTAAGGACGTAAGGCTGTCGTCCTGGGGGGGTGGGCCTAATAAAAAAATCACTGGACATGATTTCGTTTCCGGCAACGGCAAAAAAAAAAAACCACAAGAGTGGATAAGAAAGTTGAGTGCGTAACGGTACATAAAGCACGATTACACATGAGAGCAACACACAGAGAGAGAGTGGAGAGTGGAGAGTGGTGGGTGGGACGGTGATGGAGGGCGGCGGATGGACATCCTGTGTGTAACAAGGACATCAAAGCGCATTTTGCTTCAATTTACTAAAACACCAAACAACAGAGAGCAATCGACCAGGGGAGAAGGAAAATCAAGAGCTACGACAGCAATATCAACAACAATAAAAACATGAGCCTCAGAAAGGAAGAAAAAAAGAATCCAAAAAAAAAAGGGAAAATGGAAAAGAATGTTTCGCATATATCCTGTATACAGGGAAATCTCCTTAACGGAGTTTCCTTATGTCTAGATTTCTTGAAAGGGGTTTATTCCTCTACTTAATATATTTAAATTGACGTGTCTAAAAATGTCCTTCTAAGACTTTAGTTAAATATTTCCTCTGTAAATTCCTAGCTAAAGTAGTTCTTTAATTAACTTTACAGAGTCATACAATCCGTTGAGCTCTTACAGTAGATGCTCCACTGTAGCATAAAAATCGCAAGAAATCCAGTCAGCGGCGCCTTGATAGAGCTACAACAATAAAGATGGACAGATGCTGAGGGTGGGAGAACGGGACAAGGATGAGGCTTATAAATAAATTTGCCTCACTTAAAGTGACCAAATTGTTATCATGATGATATGTGTTAAGATTAAAAGGACTTTCTTGTCCCTGTCTGTTGCTGCCGCTGCTGCTGCTGGCGGGCATAAGGGCACCCATGCGGGGCGACCAGCATGTCCTTTTTTTTCACATGCTGATTTCATCTATCCTCCGTCCAAAGGGAACTCCGTCCTGCGTCCCGAACAGACTTTTACGCTGATTTTTATTTCGAGGCAATAAATTTTTATGTTCACTGGGTCACTTCATAATTCGCTTAAGCGTAAGACACATGACCAAGACCCAGGGCCCCCATGGTTTGGGTTTCGCCTTTCAGTTGTGCTTTGTCATGGCTGCACTTGAATATATTTTAGTATATATTTTATATATTTTTAGGAAATTTAGATGGGCAAACGACTTGGACGCTGGTGGAGTTGGCTTCCTTCTGATTTGATTTTCATTCTAAAGTCCCTGTTGAATGTTTTGCAGTCATTTCGTATTAAAGGGAAAAGTGTAGCATAAGCCGGTGTTAGTTTTCCTCAGTGGAAAACCCGCTTTCCCCACTCCCAGCGATGTTCTTGTTGTTGAATGTCTTGCCTTAAGCTGACTTGTGCCTTGCTCTTTCCACTTAAATCTCTGCCCGCCGGTCAAATGTTGAGTGTATTTTCCAAGCTGAGTGGGGGGGAGTTGGGGGAAATGGTTCTGTTCTTTATCATGGGAATTTGGCCGCTTGAGTGTTACTTAGGGGCAAGATGAAAAATCTGGGGAAAGCTGGCGCTCGGGCTCTGGCTTGGGCATATGCAAATGGCGAAGCGTTTAAAACTATAAACAGCTTGGCGGCCTTATCGGGGCTGTTGTCCTTGCGGAAAGCCGCTTGATGGAGTGCTAAGAGTTGGAAAACGGACTTTGGGTACCGGTGGGCACTGGCGGTGGGTGGGTAAGGCACTGCCTTGAAAGTGTCATCCCACGCACATTTGCAACTTTTGATTGCTGTAAAAGCTTTTTAATTGCCAGGAAACTCGCTGGCTCGCTGGCAGGCTGGCAGGCTGGCAGGCTCCCGGGCTGCCCCTGCAAATGTGTGCAAATTTAATTAATTTTCGAAAAGGAGCTAGCGTGCGTGTGTGTGTGTGTGTGCTACCCATATATATTTTTTAATTATGCTGAGTAAAAAAGGATTTGCAGCACACGCACACGCACACACATAAAATTAAAAATCCTAAATCAAATTTCAGCAACGGGTGGGGTGTGAGTCCCAGTGTGTTGATCTCAAGGGCATAATGTCGTCGGGGTTAAAATAATTCAAATGCTTTTGCAGCTCATTACGAAGGCAAAAAATACATGTAGATATGTATATGGAGAGGCGAGTATATATACTCCGTATATATAGCCGAAATATTCCACCCATACCCGTAGGTTCGTTCAGCCTTAACCCATTCTCTCGGCAGCCCCCGCCCCGGTCTGCGCTCTCTCACATTTGAACATTTTCCAATTTTCCCGAAAACCCTTATCATAAATTAAGAAGTGCTCGTCAAAAACTGTCTGCCCAGGATTTTCCCCAGGGAAATGGGGGGAGGGGGGGCGCTGGCGAGGGCGTGGCCCATGTGAGGCGGCGTGGTGTTGTTTGCTCTCGGATGGGAAAATTAAGATGCGGGCTCCGGAGGCATCATTGATGATGAATGTTGCTTCTGTTGTTGCTCCAAAGACACAAAAAAGAGGAAAAACTCTCTTTGTGGGTGTGTGTGTGTGTGTGTGTGTGTGTGTGTGCTGCGGGAAAAATCACACACAAATCACAGATCACAAGGAGCTCGGGCTCCAGCTCAAACTGCAGCTTTAAAACTCAAGATGAAGATGTGGCTGTGGCCGAAAGGGTTGCGGCAACGCGTGCCAGCAGCCGGTAGATGGGAGGGTCTTAATACAGAGAGCGAAAAAGGTAGTTCATTATATATTCCACAGATTATTCTGGCGCTGGTCGGGAGCACTCTCATCAATGGTCCCTGTTTTAGGGATAGTAAAAAAAGGTAGATCAATTAATTTATCGATCGATATATTGGACCACTAGGGTCAAAGTCCATTATATATTTATCGATAATATCTGTATTTAATTGTTAAATGAACTCTCATCAATGATCCCTGTTTAAGGGATGGTAGAAAATTAATCAATTTATCGATCGTAAATCGATATTCTGTTCGATATATCGGGCCACTATGGCCGAAGTCCATTATATTTCTTTCGATAATATCTGTATTTAATTTTAAAATGGAATATATACGATATGTGCTTTCTATTTATCTGATTATTTGAATATATTTTTAACCCTTTTCCTGTTAATATCCTTCACCCTTTTCCTTTCAATATCTGATCCAATATTTTCTCTCAGTGTTGCCGTCTCCTGTTTGCCTTATGCTCGCCTGTCGCTTATCAAATGCTGAGATGCCGCTAATGTTGCTGCGGGTACTCGTGCGGCGGCTGCCCAGGGGAAGGAGGCGTCCAAAAGGGGGCGGTGTAGGTGGGCGGGGGGGCTGGGGAGTGGGGAGTGGAAGAGGTGAAAGGGGAGGGAGGAGCAGTGGCCTCGTCTGGCGGTCTAATCAGAAGGCGAGCAAACAGCCGCAGCCCGAGATAAAGATACTCAGATACCAAGGCCCTGGCGCTGTCACAGACAACAGGCAGAGGAGTCTGCACTGCAAGAAATATATTTCAATGTTGGGTTCAATTTACAAATAAAAAGAGTTGCAAAAAATGGGTTGGTCAGGAAACAGCTACTAATGCGGCAGAGGAGTTACCTATATTATATATATTTCAAAACTATTTACATATAGTTAGGCTTTTCTATTTACTTTTGAAAAATTTGGAATAAATTGAAATATGAATTTTTTAACTAATAAATAGTTAATTCTTGCTTAGTTATTCATTAATTGTACATCGGGTAATCATTTCTTTATTAAATAAGAGAAAACCTCACGAAATGGAGGACTTGTATTTCAAAAAGTTCCTTCCTGTTTTTGATTTTTATTTAAATTTTTTTACTTTTAATTTGTACAGTGTAGGCGTTGGCCTTACGCACTTCGAAAGAGCCAATCCTTTTGTCTTTAAGCAGAGCAAACAGAGAAGAGAACATTGGGCGATGCTGGAGCGGCACACGCATAACCCTTATCGGGGCACCAGGCACTCCACGCCCCCAGCTACCAAAAGGAGCTGGAAGCGAGGCTGTATTATTTATGAAAATCGTCGACGTTATCGGGCATTCTCAAATATTTACAACCAAAAGCTTACGGTTGCCATAATTAAAATTGTATCCGAAATTTCCAACCAACCAACCCCTCACTTGGTTCCGAAAGGAGCGGGGAAGGATGCAGGATGGGGGATGGGTGATGGAGGTGGAGTTGGACCTAGAGGCCGAGTTGAGAGTTGGAGTGGCGGAAGTAAAAATAAGATTTTATGGCTTACTTTTCATAATTTCGAAAATGCCGGGGCTGCGAGTGCCACACGCATTGCCTCCTCCTCCTTCTCCCCCAGAACAGTGCTAATCGCGCCGAGTCCTGGCAAGGACCTTCTTAAAGCACACAGCAAATCCATCAATTCAATTAACCCGAAGGGTTAAAGCTACAGGCTCTGGCAATCTCAGCAAGGAGGGGATGCTAGATAGACATTGACAAACACTTAAAGTGAAATGCAAATTCTCCTTTGGGCTTTTTCTGGGCCCAGGAGTAGGGAGAGAGCTGAGGCTGAGGCTGAGGCTGAGGCTGAGCTAATTTAAATGCCGGCTAAAAGCCCGAAAGCCCTATGAAAGTGGACTATGAAAATCGTTTCTTGCAGGTGTCCATCCGTCCGTCCGCCGTCTGGTGTGTGGTCAGGCCAGGGGATATATAGTACAAGGTAGAAGAGGCAAAGGACGTCCTGCTCCTCGGCTAGTGCAAGCACTTGACAAGGGTTTTTAATGACTGAATGAAAACGACAAACTTAACCGGAGACCAGCTACTGTCCTGGCTACCACCGGCTTTTGGCAACTGGCTCCTGGCTGCTGGCTCCTGGCTCCTGGCTCCTGGCTCGTCATCGTCTGTGACTTTGAAGTTTTCATTTTCGTTTACTCCAGCAAGGATGCCATTGGTGTCAACATGCTACGTCCGTCCAGCTGTCCCGCCGGCCTAAAACATCTTGTTCACACTTGTCCAAATGGACCACCGACTTTAGTTTTTACACTCTCACTCACCCCGATCCCGGGATTCCGGATCCCGGCCAGCTAGCTGGCCTGGAAAATTATTTCAGAGCGGATGTTGTGACACAACAAGGAAAACAAGCTGCTGCTGCCGCCTGGCCACGCTCCTTGCATCCTGGCAAAAGTGTCAAACATTCAAAGTAGTCAAATCAAGTAACCTTTTGTTGTCCGAAAAATGGGCGGGTTCCCCCTCCGTCCCGCCTCCGTCCCGTCCCCAAGCTGCAGCAAGCCCTCTTGTTTAGACACTTAAGGTAAACTTTGCCAGCTAATTGGTTGTTTTGTGGAAATTAATTGCCTTAACTTGATTTTTCCACTGACCAGCAGAGTGGACACAACATCGTTTTCGGTTCTGTCCTTCGTCCTGCACTTTATGATGCATGTCGTCCCGGGGACGGAAAAAAAACGCTACCCCATTGGAAAATATTGATATTTACTTGGTGCTCCAGCAGCCGCAGACGCTCCCCGAAAAATGAAAATAAAAAGAGGAGGAGCAGGAGTTCTGTGTAAAAAAAAAGGAATATACATGTATATAAAAAAGATGCTGCAAGTCTCATTTTTAGGCAGGGTATTAAAAGAGTATTGGGATCATTTTTTAGGATATTATCTACCTGGAAAATTAAAGGAAATATATACATACAGTAGGGACACCCTGCTATGTGCTAACTTTATATATTTTCCCCTTGTAAATATTTTGTAATAATGTTTAATAGAGTATCTCTTTGTCGTGACTTGTCGCTCAGCCACAAAGGCTTTCTTTTTGTTCATTTCTTTTTTTTTTTGGCGATGGTCAGGGCCTTGCAAGTTATTAATATTTGCGTTGTACTTCTCCGTGGCCCGTTTGCGGGGCTTATTAAAAAATTGAATGTGTGTGTGGTGAGTGGGCTGGTCCAAAATTTTGGTTGTTCTCTATTTTTTTTTCGCTTTTCCAGGCAGCCATAAAACAACGGCCGCCACAAGTGCGGCGCAACTTCCTGTGGACTCCCCGGCTCAGTCCCTCGCAACTCAGACAGACGTCGCCGGCTGTCAATATGAAAATTCATATCAGCTGCAATCCAGGTTTTGGGGGGGGAAAGCAGCTTGATGAAGGTCCTGGGCTCCGCTTTAAGATGCCGGGGCTAATTGAATTTCGCTGGAAAACTAGATTACGCAGCTCCTAAACTAGCGTCAGCAAGACAAAGTCCTTCGAGCAGCCGGCAAGCACGTCCTCCGTCGTTTCTGCAGGCAAATTTACTCGGACTTTTTGTCGATTGATTGGATGCCAGAGAAGAAGTGAAAGGAAAGCGGCAATGGTGGGTCCTCTCAATGGAAACTATTTCGGCAAACTTACGGGTCCTGTGGGGGTCCAAGAGAGTGCCACCTAAACGTAACTTGGCCAAGCAAAGTTGCAAGACATAATGTGTGGCTTTCTTACATGGAAAAATAGCACTTGAGACAAACGGGGAAGCGGAGATTACATTTTGCCTCATAATTCAGGCTTTACTTTAAATTAGATTAAAGCCTTCGAGTGTTTATGGGGCAGTAAGCTAATTTGAAGGCTTAAATTTAAGGATCCAAACTAAGGCATTGGTGCAGTCTTAACAGTTTCAGGAAGATAATAACTTAAAGCCTGAATATTAAATTATTTCAATCTTTAAAGATTGTAGGATGTGTTAAGGAGTGAGTAGTTTACCTCAAAGAAAAGGGACTCCTCTGCCAAATTAAAGTGCATTAATTGAGTAATCTTAAGGTTGACTGTGGATGTAGACATTTACCTTTTTGGCCCCCCGGCCAACGTCCCGTCCCAGGCTAATGTCCTGGCCAAAATGGCAACGATGCGGTCGCTTTGTGTGAGGTTTGGGGTCGAGGGTTCAATTCGTTTCGGGTTGAGTCGAGTCTTTAAGCTGAACCTGAAGCTGAAGATGGAGCCAAAGCCGAAGCCGTAAGCCGAAAGCCGCTGTCATCTTGGCCACCGCAGAGTCATAACCATTAGCCTTTTAGCCGTGGCGTGTCTCTTCCTAATCAGACAGCGAAAGTTGCTGTCTGCCAGATATAACCTTTTCTCCGGTCTCTGTGTATTGATTTTTGTTTTGGTTTTTAAACTGCCAGAGTTCCACATGGAACACATTGCACAACAAATGTGGTGTGCACCGCTTCCCCCCCACGGAGAGGGTTAATTTGCTTTAATGTCTGCTTGCGTGGAGTGGGGGATTGGTAACAGCCATTAGTCGGCATATAACTCCAAAAACCAAAGGAGACTGCTTGCTGTCCCCCCAAACCGAAGGCAAAGGAATGCTCTGGCAGAGTGGGGAAGGGGAGAGAGGGGGAGGTGGACGAGAAAGAGCGCCAAAATTCAAGATGTTTACGCAAAGGAAATCCCACGTAATGACCGTAATAATCGCAGTTAATTAGTCGACGTTGTCGACGGTCTTTGCTGTCTATGCAAAACACACACAGCAACAACAACGGGAACAACAACAAGAAGAGCAGCAACAAAAACCACAGGGTGCTGGGTAAGGGGTTACTCCTGCAAGGAAGGAGGTAGGGGTGGGGTGGGGCTGGGTGACTGGCAGCTGGAACAGACAGCGGCGCCGGCGTCCGGAATGCTGCCCATTGCCCGGAAATGGCAACAAAACGCACTACAAAACGCCAGCCAGCCTCTGTCGTCTCTTCGCCCCCCATCCCCCCCATACTCTTTCTCCTCCTTCCTGCTTATAAAGTTGTGTGTGTGTGTGTGTGTGAGGGTCCTGCGAGTGGCACTCCTGGTGCCTGTGCCTGCTTATGACTAACTGCAATAGAGTACAATGGCCTAGAATGGAAGAGAATACTATTGGAATATTATTTAAAAAATAAACATATAAAATAATAAATATGTAAAAGAATAAATATATAAAAGGACCTAAAATACTTAATTTGAGCTCGCAAAATAAAGTAGTAAACGCGTTTAAGAAAGCACTTTTCAGAGAGACCTTCCTCGACTCCTGACAATTTCAAGATCCTGTTTCGATCCTTCTCTTCCCCTGTCTCTTGTCTAGGACTCGATCATAACATAGATATAGATAGATGATATATTCAGCCCACTGTGCCCCACGCGGTTGGTGCCCCTTTTTTCTGGTCGAGCGCGTTCGCTGATGGCGCAGATAGTCCGCACTTTTGCTTCGCTGTTCCTGTTCCTCAACCTTCAACCTTTAACTTTCCAGCTCTCAGCTCCTTTCAGGACACTATCGTGGACCCCTTTTTGCTTGGCTAAAAAACCACCCATTTCCCCGAAACCCCCCTCCTCCCAGCACCTCGGGGCACTCTTCTGTTCCGTATTTCGTAGTTTCGCCCAGCCGTGTGAGAGTTTGAAATTTTTCGGTTGCGTTTATTGCGTTCATTACCCGGAGTTAGCCGAAGGGCAGGAGATTGGGGGTAAGACTGACTGCCAGCGCCGATAGCTAACTGACTGTCTGTCCATTCCCCCTACCCCCTCCCCTCCACCGGACTATCCCCGTTCTCGAGCTGCCTTTGATTATTTTCCAAAAACTGAAAACTGAAAACTGAAAGCCGAAAAAGCAAAAGAGCCAGGGAACGTTGGCGTTATCTTGGGCGAGAATGAAAAGTCATTACCGCCATTCGTTCCGAGGGGGAAGGGGGGCTGTAGGATGTAGGGGGTTGTGTCCTGCCATTGAAGCGGAAACGGAAATGCGTTGGCCCAGAAAGAGACTGGGACGGAGAAGGAAGTGAAGCACAGCACGAGCGCCGGCCTCGACAGCTTCTCGAAGGCCAAGTTGCTGTGTGCATTAATAGATTAATGGTTTACCAGCCTGTAATTAGGCTTGGGTGGGCTCTCTCCCTCTCTCTCTCTCTCTCTGTCTTTTTCCTTCCTCCGGTCATCCGTCCAGGAGAACCTATTGAAGTACGCTCCAGACCACAACAACAAAAGCCCGAACGATGAACAGTTAATAAGCAGATGCGGGCCACATTTAATAACAGCATTCAGCGAGCGCCCATTAAAACAAAGTGCTCGAAATGCCACGCCCCCTTTTTAGACGGCATGCATGGGCCCTACACTTGAAGGAAAAATTCTACAAAGGCAATTCAATAAGTTTGGTGTCCCATATGGGACCTAATAGCCTTATAATATTAATTGTCAGAGCTCTATTTATATTATTTTATTATTTATTTAAATTATTTAATTATTAAATCAATCAAATTTAGAATCACTACGAAAACAAAGTTTGATTTTTAATAATTACACAGTTCTTAATACTCAATTTCAAGGATGTTTTCCTGCTTTTTTTAATTTAAGTTTTTTGGTTTTTGTTGCATTTCAACAACTTAAATATATTTCTTAAATATATTTATATTGTTCTCTGTGCACGCACGCGTTGAGTTCATTAAATTTGCTAGCGGCCAGTTTGGTTTTGGGGCCACACCGACACTCCTCGCACTTACATACATACATCGACATTTTCCATTTACATTTGCATTTACATACGCGTACATGCACACATCCTCGCATGATGTCGTCCTCGGTCCGTCCACGGGTAATTACGACTTCCGCCAGGAGCAGCGAAGTGGCCAGCGTAATGATACACGGACAAGGATATCGAACAGGCAACTTCCGCTGTCCGGTGTCCCTTGTCCTGGTCACGCACAGTGGGGTTTTGGGTGGTGAAAATTTCCATTAAAATGCCAAGTAAAGTCGAAGATAATAAAAGAGTTAAGATAAGTAACATCTTACGATTTTTTGTACAGCTATTTGTGGGGATAGCTCAATATATATTTCGAGGAGGGTCCAGAGATTATTTATGTATAATTTCACTTGTTTAACTTAAATATATATTTGATACTCTGTGAGTTGTATAAATTCTCTATTAAAAATAGGTAAAAATAGGGTATTTTATAAATGTAATTGGTGTATTACTAACCACTGTCCGGCGCAACTTCTGCTGTGCCCAACAGCAGCACCCTCCTCTCCACCCACCCTTGATGTCCTTCGTCCTTCGCTCTCTGCTTGGGTAGGCGGTGTGGCACACTCTATTAACAGCTGCACGCGCCGGCTGACCAAGGGGTATCGCCATCGTATTGTTGCATTTATGCATATCCTGTGGCCACCTCGTGTCCTCCTGGCCCCTGGCCAAGTGCCTGCGTGTGTGGGCGCCTCATTGTGTTGTATTACACATTGAAATGTTAATTGTTTTAAGCAATAATTAGGATTGCAATCAAATGGTGCTGCTACTGCTGCTGCTTCAGGTTACACAGAGGAAAAAGAATGTCTCGAAAGCAAAAAACTAACATTTATATTAAAAAATTAGTTAGGTATCTTCAAACTTGTCTCAAATTTCTTTACCTTAATTATTTATATAGCTTCTGATTAGAACAAGAAAAAGGTTCTTTCGGAGTCTAATGGTTTTGATTTAAGGTTTCAAAACTATTTACAAATATTATTCAAGGCAGAATATGTTTTTTTTACGCTTTCTTGAGGCTTGCTTGCTCTTCGAGTTATTTCTTTCTCGCTCTCTCTCTGCCACGTTAGCCTGCAATGCACAAGCAGCAGCGAACGAGAGAGAGTTTCTTCTCTGAGAGAGCTGACTGAAAGAGAGAGTCGCTTTGGCCTTTACTATTTATATTAATTTTTTTCCTAGTGCAACGTCACGGTTGCTGGCCTAGCTGCTCCTGTTGTTGTTGTGTTTGCTTAGTTACCGTTAAGTAGCCGCACACACAGGAGCACACACACACGCCCATTAATTGTATTTGTATCAATTAACAAAAGGGTTAATTTATGGCGCTCAAGGGCTACGGGCACGACCCGAACGTGTGTGTGCATGTCGGGGGGGTCTCCCCATATTATCTGGGAATTGGGCCTGCATTGTTTTTGGGGGGGGACTTGCGAGTGGCTGCCTGCCATTAACCCTTTTGGCCCCTGAGGGGGTTTCTCGCTCTGCGTGTGTGGGTGTGCTGTGCGGGTTAAAGGGTTCGGAGTGCAGGATTTTGACCTGCAGTTACACTTAACTCCTAAGTTGGACGACGATGATGATGATGATGATAGTAATGATGATTGCGATGATAATATGCTTTTATTATTGATACCAACACTTGTCGCACACACACACACACCACACATTTACCTACACAAGACATCGAAGTTGGTGGATTATTAATGTTATTTGCTTGTTTACATGCACGCGAAATATATCAATAAAGGAGGCCTCTGGGGCAGGCTTCTTCGGCTGGGAACAGATCATAAAAAATCTATTAGGCAACCACATATAGCAAAAGGGGTTAAAACGACACACAGAGCACACAGGGGTTGGCAGGGAAGGGGCCATAAAAACGATAAAATATCAATCGTTGGAAAACAAGAAATCAAACAACCATCAAAGCACCGCTGCCTTTCACCGAAATGATTGAGTGTCGTCCGTCGTCCGACCTACCCCTTTTTCCGCTCCGAGATCTGAGGTCTGAGGTTCTCCTGGATTTTGTGTTTTATTTTATATTCCAGCCTGCTTGTTGTTTACCTCCACACACAGTCACACACCCAGCCACTCGTCGCACACACTCATCTATCAATGTCAAATTATGAAGTGATCATATTTGGATTTATGCGGCCAATGCGAAAGGGGGGAATATGCGGCAGGGCTTTAAGGATATAAGCCAACCTGTCGCACGGATGTCCCACATATGAGCCCTCAATGGGATTAGCTCTTTAAGGCGGCAGCCCGCCAAGTGGTCGTCACAGTGGGGTCAAGGGGTTAAGCAGCAGACTAAATATGAGATCTTATTTAAGAAATTTTAGTAAATTCTATCTTAGAAATAAGAAAATATAAACGAAGGTCTATAAGTATGCTCTACCATTTATTTACAATTGTCAAAGATTTTATATTTATATTATTATTATATTTTCTCTCCCGCTTTTAACCCCCTTAAACCTTTTATTTAACCCACTGTGGCACCGTGTAAAAGCAGACAAACCTGGCATGTCAAAGGGCCAAGCAAATAGCGAAAAAAAGAAACGTATATAAAGAATAGGGAAATGGGAAGCGTGGAAAATGCAAAGGGGGAAATGGGGAGAAAGGGAAAAGGGGAAAAAGAAAGCCATAGCTAAGCCCATAAGCGAACGTGTTCATAATATTTACAGTTATTGATATTTGAAAAGGCGGAAAATTTATAACGAGCGACATGTGTGTGACAACATGCCGAGATCCCGGGCCCCAGTATGGGATATGGGATATGGGAACGGGATGGGGAAATGGGATATAGGATATAGGATATGGGAAGGACACTGCACAGAACGAAGCAGGGAGCCGGCGCAATATTCAATCAAAAATCGATTACAAGCGCTTACGTGAGTGAGTGTGTGTGCCTCGCTCTCTGAGTGTATTAGGGGGACTTCCTAGTTGGTGTCCTTGCTGCTCCTGCTGCTCCTGCTGTTGTTGTTGTGCAATGCGAGAGGCCAGGAGCCAGTAGCTCAGCTGGTTAATCTTTGCCACGGGCATTCCTTTCCACCACCTCTATGTAGTCCTTCCTCCTCCTTTTTTTTTTCTTTGTTTTTTTTTTGTGGGCCACATGGGCATGACAATGACTTACGGCTGGAAGAAGGAGAAGGAGGAGCAGGAGGAGGAGGAGCAGGCTAAGGATACTTCGGACCGTCGCACCGGCTCCTTTTTGTCAAGCCATTTTAAAACCTTAATTCACATGTGTAAATTGAAGGGTGCACCTGTGTGTGTGGCATCATAACGCTACACCGAAAGGATAGTAACTGGATCCTTTAATTTATAGAAAGTGTCACAGTAAAATATTGTAATCAGTTACTTTTCCCATAGTTCAGTTTGTGTTATAGACTTCAACGTAGTATCTCAACCTTCAGGGTCTCAAAATTTGTATACTTTTCTCTGCGTGTAAGGATGTGGTGGTCCTTGCCTCCACTGCACCAACTGTTCTTCGTGAATTTTGGAAGCAGCCTGCTGCTGAGGCTGTCTATGCTTGATTTATGGCCAGATGGAGTAGAAGGAGAAGGACCAGAAGGAGTACGAGTTGGGTTGGTGGGTCGCGCTCTCGGAGATTTGGGGATTCGCGAGGGAAGCTTGGATTTTTAGCTGACTTTAAGGTTTGTTTTTTTTTGCAGCCTTTTCCTGAACGGAACAGAGCGGACGTCCCCCGTTGCGCATAATTCTTCATATTCGAGTGCTTAACTTCTCAACTGGCGGCAGGATCCGTTCGTTGCCTGTTGGCAGGACCCACTCCGTGGGCCTGACCCTCATCCTGCCACCACCACGACTACCTTGGGTGCGCCCAGCTGGCGTGGATAATTTGTAATTTAACCACTTTTCAGGTTCAGTAGCCACCTTCCGTTGGGCAACTTCCGGGTCCGGGCACGGGTCCCGGGTACGGGTGACTCTCCGGCTGGCAGGCGTACCTTTTCGCTGGCGGAATTCGCGTTTTTTCCAGCGACCGCGATGTGTCCTTGTTTACTGATGGAATGGGGGAAGGTCCTCCTGCTGCCGTCTCCTCTTCCCTGGCCCGGGGATGCGGCCTGCCTTGCCTTGCCTGCCGTGTGTTGGCCTCATCGTGCTGCTCGTCATCGCTGAGCAAATTAAATGAACATTTCTGCAGTGACACAAACTTGTTTATTTTGACATGCACACACAGGCACAAGGACATCCATCCCCGGGGACAAAAACGCGAAAAAAAAGCGCGCGATTTTCATGTTGCGGATTTCTGCAATACTCTTTCGAAAGAACAAAATAATTTTATTATAAACAGTTTACAGAGATTAAAGGGTAATAATGTATATAGAGGGGAAAACTCATGTTGAAAATATCGAAAATTTTAAGTTTTCGAATTCGAAAATATTGAAAAACATTGGCATGTTGCGGATTTCTGCAATACTCTTTCGAACGAACAAAATAATTGTATTATAAACAGTTTACAGAGATTAAAGGGTAAAAAAGGGGAAAACTCATGTTGAAAATATCGAAACTTTTGAGTTTTCGAATTTGAAAATATTTAAAAATATTTCATTTAAAGTTAAAATAAGGAAATTGTATATTATTTTATATATCTCTGTCTCCGGATTGATTATATTCAACTTTTGAGCTCAGACTTATTTCGATTTTTCCAAAATGTATAGTATTTAAACAAGAGTATAGTGTATTCACGTCTTCTGCTTTTCCAAGTCTTTATTTTTTCACCTGATTCGCCTTTATCCTCCCGCAATCGTTAACCGCGATTTTGTTTTCGTTTTGTTATTCAGAGCTCTCATTTTTTCTTCTCCTTCCGCGTGGCGTGTGTTTGAATTTTAATTCGCTTAGCGAAAAAAGCAAATTGGCAAATTTAATAACGACAAACAATAGCGATGAAAAGGAGTCGAAAGGAGGAACTGGAGCGGGCAAAGAGAGTTATGGGAAAGCAAATCAAATCTGGCCACATATGCGTGAAATCGACCCGTGCATTCCCTTTCCTCTAATTTCATTTTTTTTTTTTAATTTTCCGATTTCGATTGCGAATTTCGCGATAATCAGTTTTATGTATTTTCCCAGCCATGAGTCCTTGAAGGAATGCAAATGAGACGCGGCTCCTGCCGCTGACAGCTGGGAGGAATCGAATTAAGATTAATTTTGATGCGGTTAAGGGAATTCGGCTCGATTTTGTTTAGTCCAATGAGCAGGAGCGTATTGAGAAATAAATGCTGGAAATAGGCTTAAAAAATTATATACTACGAAGCCTTGATATCTGACAGGAAGTTGATATATCAATAGGTTCCTCCTATATTACTCTATTTCAATATAAAATCAAACAAAATTCGATTACTTTAGGAAACTTGAATATTTATTTGCATTACCCCTGCTCCGTCATATCTCCACAAATCCATCAATCCTCCTGATCCATCTGTGAGGCAAAAGGAACCACAGGAAAGGCCAGACTGGACGACGACGACGACGACGACGACGCCGGCTGGCAACAATTTGTTAAATTGAAATGAAATTTAATCCTTGCAATTTGCACGGCAAATCTCAGACCGCACCGGGGATTGCCCTTAAAAATGTCTTGAGGAAACCCGAAAGGGGCAAAGGGATGCGGTGCCACCTTGTCATCTACGTGTGGTTGGTGTCGTAATAGATGATGAAAGGCCCTGGCCGCAGCAGATGGGTGTGAAAATTTTGGGGAAAGAAACCCCCCCAGAAACCAAGACGAGTAGAAAAAACAAAAGGCAGCTGCAGGGGAGAGCAAGAGAGACAGAGAGAGGGGGAAACCCAAGAAAAGCCAAAGCCAAAATACATATTCCTCGGGTCCTTTTTGCATCTTTGCGAGTCTTTCGTGTGGTTTTGGATTTCTTGGCTCAAAACTTAGCAGCCATCCAGCCGAGCAGGCCTGGGAGCCAGAGAGAGAAAGGGCAGATGGGCAGATTGGTTCCTCCAGCCGCAAGTTGCAGTTTTTGAAGTGCTTTGTGAATGGTTTCGTCGAGGAGAGGTTTCTCTCTCTCCGTGCCCCATCCCTTTGGCTTCCTTCGAAATTCTTTAAGATCTTCGACTGCGGTCGCTTTGACGACGGGTCAGAGCCAGAGCCACATGGGCCGTTGGGGCCGTTGGGGGCGTTGGGGTCACCTTTTGCCCCGTCTGACCAAATGCAAATAGAGACCAAGTCCAGCCAAGTCCCGGCACCACTTCATGCAATATTAAAAACGTGAATGGAACTCGAACTCGGTGCCTTGGCAAACAAACACAGCACACATGGCCGCTCGGCACGGGGCACGGCTCATCAAAGAACTTCATTCGCCGGCTGTCAATTAGGGAATGGGAATGAGCATGCGAGTGGGTGGGGGCGTAGCGATATATCCTATTCCGATCACGTGACTTGATTCAATTAACCGATGCCCAAAAGAGTTGTCCTACCGCCCCTGAAATCCCCTATAACCCCCCAGGACCCTGAGACCTTAACCTCCAGCTCTCTCCAGTTCCCGGGGTCCGAGTGGCTGGGCGACTTAATTGGAAGCGAACGGTGAGCGGCGAACCCTTTCCTAATTCACATGCTAAAGGGCGTTCGAGCCACTTAAGCTCGTGGCCTGGTCCGGTTAAGTCCGGCCCCTGTGCTCGTTCCCCCCAAACAGTGGACGCCAAGGCACACGCGACTGCCATTGACCGTCGTCGACCATCGGAAACCGAAGCCAGGCACTGTGGTTGCCAGCACGAGAAATGGTAGATTTGTACAGAATTTTATTATAAATAATTATTATTTCATCTATTTTGCTATATCGCTCTTTTGAAAAAGATTTATTACACATACTTTTATTTATCTGTCTCTTGCTGACTCTCTTTAACGCTTTACCTTCTAGCAAGAGAGACAAAGAGATCGAGTGAGTTGCACGCTGAGAGAGATTTTATTTATCCATCTCTCGCTGAATGTCTCTCTCTCA
Source organism: Drosophila seguyi (assembly GCA_008042675.1). Taxonomy (NCBI): domain Eukaryota; kingdom Metazoa; phylum Arthropoda; class Insecta; order Diptera; family Drosophilidae; genus Drosophila; species Drosophila seguyi. Next base: position 28,415 of record VNJU01008900.1, on the reverse strand, counting down.
CGCTTTGCCTGCAAGGTACAAGCAAGAGACTCAGAGAGAGAGAGAGAGAGAGAGAGAGAGAGAGAAGGGAGAGATTTTATTTATCTATCTCTCGCTGACTCTCTTTCTCGCTTTTCCTCCTAAGTACAAGCAAGAGAGACAAAGAGAACGAGTGAGTTCTCTTTTTGGTTGCACGCTAAGAGAGAGATTTTATTTATCTATCTCTCGCTGACTCTCTTTCTCGCTTTTCCTCCTAAGTACAAGCAAGAGAGACAGAGAGATCGAGTGAGTTCTCTTTTTGGTTGCACACCGAGAGCGATTACCATTTGTATCTCTCAGAATGCAATTCAACTTAATCACAAGAGAAATATAATTAAAATGGAGAGATATGAGAACTCTGCTTACATTTTAATAAATAAATTTAATTTAACGAATAAAAATCCGTAAACTTCCATGCTTTCAATACATTGCCGGCTGTAATTTTTGCTCCACTGTGCCTCGACCTGTGCCCTGGGGTCGGGGCCATTGGTCAGGAGCTCCTTTCTCACAGGGGCGCTAAAAAGGGTTATTAACTCGTCAGCTCGGCTAAATGTCAGTCAGGTGGTTGCGCTCGGACCGGAGTCCCTGACAAAATCGTTGCTGATGCGTGGTCACGCACCATTATCGCCGACCGCCAGTCCGATTTTTCCTGATTTCAAGTGGGGAGTTGATTTGGCCCCGCCGAGCCCCTTTATCGATGAAGTTGTTAATTTTGTACTTTTAACGTGCGAGAACTGAAAAGGGGCTGGGGGCCTTAATTATTCTGTTGTTGTTTTTCTTTCGTTATGGGTTAATATAGGCCAGCGAAAATGTAATCAGAGAGGGGTGTGGGGCGGCTTTAAAGGGTGCTGCCAGCAGCAGGTGAAAACTAGATAAGGCAATAAATGAGAGACGACTCGCAAAAGTCTCTTAACTTTTTGCATAATCACCCAGAGCCGGGCAGAGCAGACATGGAGGTCCCAGGCCCAGGTCATAAACCAAAGCCAACCAAGGGCAACGATAATAAATTTAAGTAACCAAATCTTAACAATTACAAAGACACACACACTAACACACACACACACACATGGCAAAAGGTGAACTGGCCGGATTTCCTAGACCCCCAAAAATAGAGGGGGACCAGCGGCAGGAGAGCATTTAGAGCGCTTCATGGAGCCCAATAAGTCTACGGGTAATAATCGAGCATAAAGCACAATTTATTTTCATAAAACCTCAGCATCAGCATCAGCAGGCGGGTCCTTAAGCCAGGCGCTGATCAGACCACCCCTCGGAGCACCCGCACTATCCCCAAGCCCCAAACAAGCGAGATTTTCCAAAGACCGAGTGTCACTTGGCCGACTTGCAGATGTCCTGCCGAGGGACATATCGAGACATAAATTCATATCTGATAGATAATATCTTGAAATATCCCATATTTAATGCCGATCATAATTCATTAATCTCTTTTTGATTCCTATCACAAAAAGTTTCATAAATATTTCTTAAAAAAAAGGATCCCCTAAAAGCATGTTTGTTTTTACATTTTATTAGAAAGAAACTAGGCTCAAAATGACTTCTAGTTTCAACTGACTATTTCTCTTAACAAAAGCATAGAACCCCTTTTTATGGAAAATCAGAAAACTAATAGGGTGCGTCCAGCGAACTAAGGACACTCGCAGCTCGTCCTGCGTCCTGCGACCTGCGGCCTGGCTAACAACCCCCCTTTCATTTCGTTTCATTTCGTTCCGACTTTTGATTTTAAAACAGTGACGGCCATAAGTAGTTGTAATGGCAGTTTCTGGCCAAAAAGGTCTGAGGTCCTGAGGTCTAAGACTGCCCAGGGAGAGGGTGGGGTCTGTGTGGATGAGAGGATGTGGCTGTGGATGCTGTGCAAGCTGTGGAAGCTGCAGTGGTGCGGGTCAAGTCTGGCCGGGTGCTAAATCTGGCTAACGCTGAGATGAACGCTCCTTCTGCTCCTCCTCGTTCTAGTGTCTGGGTCCCAGTTCTGGGTCGCAGTTTCAGCTACTTTCCCGGTTTGCTTCTGCACTTCTTTTGCACTGAGAGAAACTGGAACTAGTATAAAAGAATCAGATGTCTAAAGGAGTGGACATTTCTTTGATTTGTTGAAGAATTCGTGGTTAATTCTGATCACAATAAGTATCATATCCAAGTTGATTCTACCCTGCAATAAAGGTGTACCAGGAGCAGGAGCAGTGTACTGCCTGCGTCCTGTTTGCTTCCCCATTCTGCTGGATCCATCTCCTGCCAGCTCCTTCACCTCCCGGTGCCCGGTGCCCGGTGGCTCCTTTCATGGTTCTGCTGGTCTGGGCACAACTGTACAGAAACCGCATGAGCGCGACGACGACGACGACGACGACGACGACCGTCGCCATGTCCTCCTCGGCGTCGTGGCAATTTTATGGCTCCCCTCCACTGGTTATCCTGGTGGCCCAGAGAGAGAGAGAGAGAGAGCCAGCTAGAGCTTAACGAACATTTTACAATGCCCATGATGCATTAATATCCGAGACCGAGTCGGAGACCGGAGACTGGGAACGGGTGTAACCCAGAACGGGGACCGGTCGAACCTGTCCTTCCCCCGCCCAGCTATAGATAGCAACAATAGTGGCTACGCGACGTAGCACCACCCAGGGCCATCGTCATCATCATCATCATGGTCGTCGTCGTCGGGATGTGTGTGTAGCACACATTTTGGGGCAAAACTAAAAACAGTAGCAGCTACGCAAACCTCCGGCGGGGTTAGTGTCGTGCCACGAAGGCTTATCGTTGGAAATTAGCTACCCTTTTTCGCAAGCCCACACACATCCTTGCCACACACACACACACACAACCACACTCTGGCCCGTATTTTTTCGGCTTCCAGACTCTAATTTTCGTTGTCTGATCCCACTATTTATTAAATTTCAATAAATAATTTCGTTTCGTTGCTGGGAAGCGCAACCCGAAAATAGGGTTGATGTTACACACGGGGAAAATGTGTGTGTACAATAATATTATATTTAAATTTTAGAGATAAATTTTTGGGTAAACTGATGCATTCTGATCTCCTTGACTTTCTGTGTGTTGTTTGAACTCAAACTGAATTTGAATCTTCTTTGTAATAATTTCAACTGCATTTTTCTCTCTCTGCATAGGTTTGCATTACCCTAATTGTAGTTTGGCCGTCGTCAGATTTTCGATTTCGGCAACAAAATTCGGCCTGCTGATATGTGTCTGCCTCTCTGTGTGTGTGTGTGGTGTGTGTTTGGTGTGTGGTGTGTGTGAAAAGGTCGTAAAGGTTAACTGGCCTCGGTTTCGGTTCTGGCAGCTGCTGCTAGCTGGCTGGTAACAGCCATCAATGTGGCCATTGATTGCCATTTGGGCCTGCTAACTAAGCGTCTAACATTTGGCCACGCCCCCCCAACTCCCAACTCCCAACCAGTTCAGTTCCCCCCCCAAAAAATGCTATATAAATAGAGAGTATGTGTACATATGGCATGGGTTTTCCCGCGCTCTCTGTAACCGCAAACAAATCAACAAAGCAATCAACTTCTATTTGTATTTTCACACATGTCTGTGTGTGTTTCCAAAAAGTGCAAATCAAATTTGGTGTGTGTGTGTGTGTGTGTGGTGCTGGGCAACGATTTCTACCCCCCAAAGAGCCCGCCCATGTGTGCGGTAGGTGCCTGTTCTTGAGTATATATAGTGGCAGTAGGACGACCACACCCCGATGTATAGGTACGAGTCCTGGTCCTGGTCCTAGTCCTAGTCCTCTCCGCCTGTGCATTCCGATAAGCGTTTAATTAGTGCGAAACAAATGAATTGGCAAACTTTCAACCTGGGCCTGGGCCCTAAAAAAAAGTTGTTCGCTTTTTGCTTGGTTCTTTTTTTGGAGCGATCAGGCTGAGGGAATTACAGATAGATTGGGGTATTATGAGGTGAACGAGGTCTTATCTGAAAGGCATTAAGGAAGAGCGATTTTCAAAATGAAAATTCAGTTTTTGGAAATCAGAAATGCGACCAAGAATCGTGTACTGATGTTACCTATGAAGAACTAGCTTAACTCTGAATATCTATCAGGCGTTGCAACTTATTGGGTGTGAAAGTATGTGCGGGGGGAATTCCCCGTGTGCATTCAATGGGGATTATGAAGCCCCTCTATTTGTGACACACACAAAGGGACACACACACATCGCACAAAGGAGCCCGAAAAGGAGCTGAACAATACAAATTATTTCCGTCTTATTACCCAGCGATTGCATAAGCCAACCATAAGCAAGCTCATGAGGGGAGTCCTTGGAGGCGAGAGGAAATCTGAAAAAATAACAGAAAAATACAATAATAATTCTCTTGGTCGGCTTGGCAATTCCGATAAGGGTTACGATTAAATATGGTGGAGTGTGTGGAGTGTGGACTATGTGGAGTGATGTCAAATAGCCGCGAGTGTCTATCGAATCTGAACCAATTGAATGGACTCCAACCCGGGAGCCGGCCAAATGGTCAATGTCCCGCTGAATCCGGTGAGGGTGAGGGGATTACGTAAGCGGCGCGTCATAAACTGTTGTGTTATTCCCGGGGACTCCCCACGGCCACTCATCTTGAAATCATCTTCATCATCATCGATGGCATCGCATTGTTCGGTGCCATTGCCATTGGCATTTCCAACTCGCATATTTATCTGCGTTTGTCTGGCCACAAAATATAGTTGAAGCCTGGATGCTCTTCCACAGTACAAAGGATACAGGAGATCAAGTCGAGAGTGTTGAATTTTTAAAAGCAAAATATATATTTACTTTCTAAATTACATATTCTTGTGGATTTCTGCTCTTTCACTACGATTTTCAGAGTATTTTGAACTCCTCCTGCCTGCTTTTGTATATATTTTTGTATTATTCTGCCTTTTCTGCGAGGAGATGCCATTCTTTGGACTTGCTGCTGGACACACTCGACATTTGACAAAAGCGACATCAGTGGGGCAGGGGAATTGAGTCCTGAGTCCTGAGTCCTGAGTCCTCGTCGTCGCCGGAAACACAATGAAGTGAAAAATATGATGGGGCGTCCATGTAAAGCATTCCGTGTATCGATGCTCCCCTCGCCGGGCTTGGTTCGCTTTTTTATTATTTATTGTGATTTACAGTTGAACGCTTGATTTGATTTTCAAGTGGTTCCCACGCCACGGCACCGGGGGTCAGCTCAATGTCAGCAATTTGTTTGGCCACCGGGAAGCCAAACGGCGAGAGCCCCGGCTTAGTTAATTAGTGGCCATCAGTCAGTCGTCGTCGGACTGCGATTCGCCAACGTTTGGGGTATGCACGACCCAAAACTGGCCAAGAGTGGGGAAATATTTGAATTAGGATCATAATCGGGGGGGTTTTTAGAGGAGGTTTTAGGAGAGTGGCAGTGGTTTCAGGTGCTCAGCTAGGGCAACCTATCTTAGATCAAATAATAACACTACTAGAAATTATAATTCCCATATTTTATGTATAAAATAATCCCAAAAAAGGACTACAAGGTAACAAGCTAGTTGTGCCCGCCGCCCTGACTTATGAATGGGCAATTTTTCAGCTCGAGTTCCCCCGCACAAGCGCCACCATCGTGTTTTTCTTTTCCATTTTCTTGGCCGTCCTTCTAAGGGCGGACGGCTAAGGGCAAATGTCGATACAATAAAGTTGCAAATATAATGCCAACTCGGTCGGGATTTATCGGGAGTGGGAGCCACATTCCCAGCAAAAGCAGCTATATGGAAATGTGTCTGCAACATATTCCTACCACATTTGCATTTGTTTCGTGAGGCGGGGAAGGACCTCCTGCATAAATGGAATTTTCGAATTTTTGTCATTCAGCGGGGAGCCCCGTTTTCGGATCGCTGTTATCGATGGTGCCCTGGGGACGACGGACGTTAGGCCAGGCGCCTGCCTGTCCGGGTCGAGTGTGGAAATGGATGTCAGGGAGCGCATTATTAGCCATGAGGGAGGGGTCCTGGTTTATGCCACTTTGATTGTCTCACGTGTGGACAATTTGTTGGCAAAAACAGCATTTCGTCGCTCCATAAATTGCAGCGTATTAACCTATAATTTTTTAATAGATTTTTCGGCACAGGAAAAATGCTCCTCACGTAGTCTTCTCTCAGACGTTCAAAGTGAATTCGGTTCACCGATAAGATAAGGCCCGCACGCACACCCACTATCCATCCTGCCACACCCACACACACACACACTCTTAATGGCTGGATCGAAAATATTTATTGAACATTTTAATTCGTTGTTTGTTGTTGCAAATAAATTCTGATTTATTGGCAATAAAGCCACCAAAATAGACAGCAAGGCAAACAATATGTTTGCTTATCTAGCCTAGCCCTGCGTATATATATTTTTTTCTCTCTTGCCAAATGGTCAACGCTTTGAACAAAACCGACAAATAGAAACAAAAAATAAATAAAATAGAGGAGAAATGAAAACATGTGTGGAATTTTTAGTGTTGCCAGTGCCCTTTCCCTGGCCATTACATTCTTTATGTTCGTTCCTGCCTCACCCACAAGCTCATCCTCAGCCTCATACTCAGCCTCATCCCCTTTAAAGTGAACTGGCATGAGTTCCTAGGGGTTGTCCTTCCATTAACTGACAGTTTCGACTGATTTCTGTTTACTATTTGCCCGGAGTTCCTAGGGGGACTATGTTGGACCTCTTTTTTTAAAGGTTTCTAAGTTTATTTTAAAGTCTTTCTGTGGTTATCAGTCTGTCTTAACATTATTGTAATTTAATTTTATTAATAACTGAACATTAGTTTGTTTAATTTAGTTTTTAAGATTGTTTAAAAGAATACAAATAATAGTAGTAAATACTAATAGTAATAGTAATAGTAAAATAGTACAAATTACCACTTTGGAATATCTAGAATTTAAAACCTGCCTTTTAAAATTTCACCTCTTCTTATCTCTTACCTCTTCAAAAAACCCTCTTTACCCTCTACTTGATTTTTTTGAGCAGTGTAGCACACACACACACACTGTGGCACTTGGGGCCCATCAGTCATCTCGCACACACACACACACACACACACCGTAGCGGAACGTCTGGCATTGTCAATTGTTGTTGCGGCACGTCGATTGTTGTTTCTGCCTTTTTTGCATAAGTGCCCCACGTGTGTTGTTCGTTTCGCTCTAAGTGTACATGTGTGTGTGTGCCAGGTTCGTCAGGTGTATGTGTGGGTCTTTCTTTTTGTTTTCTATACCCTATGACTGTGTAAGCTCTACGGGTATGCCCTATAGTCACTCATTTTATGCTTCTATTGTCTTTTATTACCTTCTAAAAGTATTTGATTTTGGGTATTAAATTTAATTATATGTCAAGGTATATCGTAGATTGTATAGTATTTATAAATATATATAATATTTATAATTATATTTATTTTATATATTTTATTTATAAAACACTGCAAGAATGAGCTCTAGATACCCTTTCTCTTTACAATTCAATTATTTAACAATTCCTACAGATTTCCTGATTTATAATGTGGCTTGCCCTTATATAGTACCTTAAGTTAAGGGATATTACTTGGTCGTCTCTAGTATCTACCTCTCCTTAGGGTTTTACTATATTTTCCTTTTTTTTGTTTTGTTTATTTGTTGGGTTGTTGGTAACGTCTGTGACAAAAGCGGTAGCGGGAACACAGACAACAACGAATTTTCGAGGTTGTTGACGCCACAGTTGAGGATGGCCATGATGATGATGATGACAACTGCTGCTCCTGCTCCTGCTGCTGCTGCTCCTGCTGCTGCTGCTGCTGCTTACCTTAATGATAAGGCGCTTGTCACTCAGGCAGCGCCCCCGAAAGAGACAGGCATACGAGGAGGCAGGAGGCAGGGAGGCATATCGTCAAATGTTGCTGCGGTGCTGCGGTTGTTTTATGCCATCTGACGGGGGGGGAAAGGAAACTGATGAGTGGAGCGTGGAGCGTGTGGTGTGGTGCCAGGGGGTGTCAACATGTGTGCTGCTGTGTTTTGTCAAAAAAACATATTTGCCTTGTCTCTGCTCCTGGAGCGTCTGTGGCATCCACAGCCACATTCACATCCGCATCGGCACATCCTCCACACAAAAGCACATTCACAAAATATAATTATTAAACATGTTGCCAATTTTGCGAGCGCTTTTTAATCCTGTTGTCTGCGCTCAGCTCCTCCTGCTCCTCCTCCTCCTCCTCCGCCTTCTCCTCCTCCTTTTTCGCAAACAAAAAACAGGAAAGGAACGGAAAAAAGGGAGGGCTAACCCCCTTTCAGCGGTGGCATATAAATAAAACTCTATTATGTGGTTGTGGCTTATGTTGTGATCGCTTCCCAAAAATGTTCCACTCGGGTCTTCAAGAGAGCAGCAAGGATTTCTGCCAAATTGCGGTGCGGTTTGGCTTTGGCTTTGGCTTTTGCCAAGCGCAAAATTTGCCAATTGGTTGAGTTTTAGGTTTTTCCAGGTAAAAATCAACCCCATGGCAACCCCATGCGATTCCCGGGATAATCAGCCGCGTTTCGCTGAAATCATAAAATTTATGCTCGTTCTAATGAGATGCAGGTGCAGGCCAATTATTATGCCAACGAGAATGTGCCTCTCATTTATATGTTTTTATTATTTATTATTATTATTATTATTAATATTATTATTTAATGGCTTGACCCATTTAGTGGTTTATTTCTTTGGTTCTAAAATAAACATGAATGCTGAAACAATTTAGTAATTATTTGATAAAAATTAGGTGAATCTTGAACCTTCCTTGACTAAAATATCCTTTATTATTCCATTATTTAATATTTACAAACATATTCCATCCTGTCTTCACAAGATTTTGCAACAAATTAACATTTTGGTTATCATTTGCAGTACATTTGATGCCTTCACAGCCATTATTTCCATTATCATTCCACAACGGAAACCAAAACCGAAACCAAAATTCTCCAAATTCCGTTGACCTCTTTGTGGTCCTGGACAAAGGCATTTTCCAGAGTAGGATAAACAAAGCCGGACAGAGAGGGGGGAGAGAGGGGGAGAGCCAAAAAAATAAGGGCCAGCAGAAAGCATTAATTTTAATTTCTATCCCAATTCTCTTTGTAACGATGTGAAAATCTCTTAAGTACTCTTGTCATTGACACTCAAACCAAGTTTTTCCCTACTCTGTGTGTGTGGGGGTGTGTGTGTGTGTGTGTGTGTGTGCGCATAGGGGTGTATGTGTGGGCGTAGGGCGTGGGGTGTGAGTAACCCAGGGCTTAACCTTAGTTAAGCTGTCGCTCGTCTCTCTCGTCGACAGCGACGGCGGCTGACACAATCTCATCAACAGATCACAGATTTCAGCGCTCATTTTTTGTGCACCTACAAAAAATACAGGGTATTAATTTTAATAATATTTGAGATTTTTCGCTGAACAAAAAGAAATGAAAGATTTTAATTTTGGACAATTTTGGGTGACTATCTAAGATGTACTCAAAAATGAAGAGTTAAAATAAAAAAAAAAAAAATAAATAATAATATTTGTAAAGAAATATGTTGAAATAATTATATTTTATTAAATTAGCAAGCTTTCTAACATTTCTTTTAATTTAAATATTAATTCATTAATTCAGTTTTTATAATTCAGCATTTATTTTAGTTTTGACAGCAATTTTTTGTTGCCGTGCAGCAGCAGCAGCAGCATCTTGTTGCGCCACCGTTGACATCTGTGGCATTTTGAACGTGCGACGTGACCGGCATAGCGGTGCTATCAGGACTCTTTTTATTTTTTTTCCGTTTTTTTTTTTTTTTGGATTTTTGTGACTTTTTTGGCTGACATTTGACACGCGCCGTGTGGTGCGGCCTCCTTAGTATGGCGGTCAGCTTTCGGCGTTGGTCAGCAGCCCAACTGGCAGCCAGCTTCTGTTACAATATTAATTTTCGACTCTGGCACGTCTCGCACACACACACACATGGGTGTGTGTGTGGGGGTGCAGTGTGTGCCCCTTTTTGTGGGAAATTGCCCCAATTAACGCAAAACACAACAACTCAATTTATCACGCACAACTAAAGTGATTTGTTGCCAATGCCAACGATCGTCGTTGTTGTTGTTTTTTTTTTGTTTCGGAAAAAAACTAGCTTTCCTTTTTTTGTTGTGTAACATTATTACATTTCTGGCTGTCATTTTAGATTATTTTTTATGGATTTTATTTATTTTTAAATAATTTATAATGATAAATGGAGAAGATAGAGGAGTATGAGCTTATTTTCTACCTCTTTTTCTTTTAATTTCTTATGAAAAAAATGATGTTAAAATTTGTTAATAGCTCTTAAAGGTTATTTAAATTATGCAATTTAATTAATTAATATACCAGTAGGTATAGTTTATATACCCAGAGACATAATAGCACCCAATGGGGTTCGAATGACGCTTGCTTTGGGCCAACAATAACGAGCCGCAGTCGAGGGTAGGAAATTGTTTAATCAATTCATCAGACTGAGGCCTGCATGTTGCATGTATAATGGCGTTGGTCGCGGCAATAACAAACAGGATATTAACTTACACAACATTACCAAAAAAGAGAATAAACCGAAAAAACGAGCCGCGACTCTGCCTTCCCCTCTGTTTTTTTTGAGTAATTACCGCAGATAGCAAGGGGACACGGGGAGCGGGATATTCCCTTCCAGATATCCTTGATAGCCTGGCTATCCTCGTCGCATAATATATGTTATGGCCTTGCCCAAATCGTTGACTTTTACAAGCAAACAATTTGTCAAATGCAAATAGCAAATAAACCCAATCCAGTGCGGTCTGCCAATTGAAAAACGATTCGAAATCAATCACAGCTGCCGGGGGTCTCGGCCACAGCATCATCCCCAACCCGGCGTCCAGTTGGGCTGGAGCTAGCAGCGACAGGGATCCATTAATAATTCCTGTGGCGTGTCCTGTGGAGAGAGGGAGCAGGACCACCAGCAGGGGCAAGAGCTGGAGATGAACCCCTTTACCCCTCGCAAAAAACACATGCAAACGTGACTTTCAACTGTTGACCGCGTGCCAGGACTGAAAGGGGACCAGGACCTGGATAAGGACCACAACCACGACCACGACCGCCATGGATGACCATTTATTGGCATGTAGCAAGGTCATGTGGGCGGGGCAAATCGCGGGGCGCCATCGAGAGTCGTCGAGATTTCCCAGGCAAATTGATGGCCAGTCATCAATTTCACTGGTTGTCCAGAGGCCTCTGCCTCCTGCTTCCTCCTCTTGGACCTGATCCTGGTCCTGGGGCGCGTGTGCCCACCATTTGTCAACGCCGGAGAGTGCCTTGCCTAGTGGTCGGTCGGATAATCGGTGAAAATCCGAGGGGTGTGTGTGTGTGCACTCAATTAAAGGTCGCCGGCAGGTGGATGGGGGCGGGAGGGAGGCCATGAATGCTAATTCCCAGCTCTCATCCTTGGCTAAATTAATGGGTTTGGTGACACACTCACACTGACCATGTTGAAGGGGTAGAGATGGAAATTAATATCAAAAGAAAGGCGAAATTTTATTTCAAGTACTGAGAGGGATATCAATTATGTGTATCATGTAAATGAATACTATATTATTTAATAATTTAATTAATTTAATTAATAAACTGGCTCAAGCTTAACCTCACGGAATACCACACCATCGGTATTGAAGCTCTTTGCGAGCTTTCTCTTTACTTTTTCTTAATCAGTTTTAAGTATTCCAAAAAATATGTGATAAAAAATATCAGAAAAGATTTCAAAGATTTTTAAGTTTTAATTTTTCCAAAAATTATACTCGTCGGGATATTATAATATCAGTCCGAGGCTCAGAACAATGTGAAGGAGTCATTTGCGACCCTATAAATCATATATATTCTTGATCAGCATCAACAGCCGAGTCGATCTAGCTATGTCTGGTTGGATTCAAAAATTTCAAAATTTTTTCGAATTTTTTATCGAAATTTTCCGTAATAAAATAGTCAAAAATTAGGAAAAAATTGTATTTTAGAATAAAATGAAATAGAGTATGCAGCCTTATTATGCTTATAAAAACTAACTCAAAACAGTTTTCCAAAATCAAATTAATGCATTTTTAGCTGAGTTATTAAATTTGTAAGCTTTAATTTTTCCAACAATTATTTTATATTTTTAATACTCTTTTCGGGATATTATAATATCAGTCAGAAACACAAAACAATGTGAAGGAGTCATTTGCGACCCTATAAATCATATATATTCTTGATCAGCATCAACAGCCGAGTCGATCTAGCCATGTCTGGTTGAAAAACAAAATTTCAAAATTTTTTCGAAATTTTTATCGAAATTTTACACAATTAAAATAGTGAAAAATTAAAAAAAAAATTTATTTTAGAATAAAATGAAATAGAGTATGCAGTCTTATAAGCCCTATAAAAAGTAACTCAAAACAGTTTTCCGAATTGAAAGTAATGCATTTTTGGCTTAGCTATTAAATTTTTAAGTTTTAATTTTTCCAAAAATTATTTTATCTTTTTAATACTATTTTCGGGATATTATAATATTAGTCCGAGGCACAGAACAATGTGAAGGAGTCATTTGCGACCCTATAAATCATATATATTCCTGATCAGCATCAACAGCCGAGTCGATCTAGCTATGTTTGGTTGGAAAACAAAATTTCAAAATTTTTTCGAAATTTTTATCGAAATTTTACATAATTAAAATAGTCAAAAATTAGAAAAAAATTGAATTCCAAAATAAAATGAAATCGAGTATGCAGCCTTATTGGCCTTATAAAAACTAACTCTGAACAGTTTTCCGAATTGAAATAAATGTATTTTTGGCTGAGTTATTAAATTGTTAAGCTTTAATTTTTCCAAAATATTATTTTATATGCTGAAGTAAGATTCCTTTCTTGTTTTTTTTTATGAACCCTTAAGAGTAGTCAAACTATCCCTGAGAATAAATGTGCAATCGATGGGGAGGATGCCCCATCGCGGCAGGTTTCCTTTCCCCGCGGAAAATCCCAATGGCATTAACTTGTCAAACCGCGGAATGCAAACATATTTCGGGCATTTGCAGTTCACACACACACACACAGCAAGGGATTTTTCCCCGCTTCCAGGGTTAGAGGTTACCGAGAAGAGCGGTGCAGCATGTACATAATTTTACCAATTTTTTGTGTTCACTTTTTGCGCGATTTGCGCACGATTATAAAAGCTTTTCGCGGTACGACCCCCATAATTCATATGATGTCGACTGGAAAATGTTTACAACACCAACGATATGATTGCCACCGCTTTTTGCGCCACCATCGTTCGTGTGATGCCAGCGTACTCCTGATATCATCCTTGCCATCCTTGCCACCGTTTTGCCATCCTTTTTCGCCCGCCTAATGCAGCATCGCCCCATTTATGTATTTGGCCAGGGCCTGGTCCCGAAAGGAGCAAGGATTTTCGCCACAAGAACAAGACGACAGCGAAATATTCAAATGAAAATTTATGTTTGCATTATGAATTTTTATATAGTGTTGCTCTCGCGTAGGCATTTTATGGCTGTGTCTATATGTGGCTCTCTGTCTGTGTTTATTCTGGCAGACACTAAGAGAAATGGGTTGAAGGAAGTCCTTCTGATGCGATTTGGATGCTTAAGTATTTGATTTTAGGATTTCTTCTTAGTTTGTTATTAAACTCAGCACTTAAACGGAGAACTGTGGCATTCTGGCTCAAATCCTATTGCAAAAAAATACAGAACACCCCACAATTTTCTCCCTCTGTATGTGTGACTTAACCCCCACAAACCCCCGCCCCCCCAATTAGAGAGAGCTCGGCAAAGTTCGGCGAGACGGCGGCGTGTGGAAAATTATTAAAATGTCGTATATAATGGCTATGGTTGCGCCTCGTCAGGAAATTTATGCGTTTATAGCTTTCATAATTTTCGAATTATTATTGTTATTTTTCCTGCCGCCGCGCCATCATCAGAGCTAAGTGCGTTACCCCCATTACCCCACAAAAAAAAGAGAAAGAAGAGAAAGTGGAGCCCAGATCAATGAGCCACTCACTCCACGCCCATCCATGCCAGGCCACGCCATCACTCCGTTTCATTTATTCCGGCCCAATCCCAGGCACATGTTGCATAGTCGTAAAAATGAAAGCAGGTCCCCAGCCATTTTCTATTCGTACTCCTTAGATTTTGGATTTTATTCCTCTCCCCGAAGAGAAAGTTCATTAAGAGCAGCGCCAGGTTTGCATTGTCTGCGGATTTTTATGACGTCCGATGCGCCATAAAGCAGGCAGCTGGATCTGCCTGCCAGTCATTAGCCCAGGGCCAAGTATACCTGCCTAGTTAAACACCAAAAAAAGAAAAGAAAACCGCGCGATAAACAGAGTCCGTCTAATGAAGAAACAATGTCTGTCAGTATGCGGCTGCAAAATGGATTTAAGAGCCATTAAGCGCTCGAGGTACTCAGGCACTCGGCAAGAATATCTTAAAAAACATTTTACTAAATACTAAAAATTAAACCCTATGCAAAATATCTATTGATATTTAAGTTTCAACTAATTTATAATACTAGTGATGTCTAAAAATGTGTCCTTCTTTGTCTCAATTAATATTAAAAAAATATATTTTGGCATTTTAAATCCCTTTGAAATACACCCAAAAGTATGCTATGATTTCTCAGGGTTTTCTTTGATATATTTTCGGATTTTAAATCATTCCGAAATGCACCCAAAAGTATGCAATGATTTTTGGTTATTTTAAATTAAACCCAACATATTTTAGGACATTTCAGGGTTTTTTATAAGCCAGGCTCAGCCTTGAGTAAACTTTGTATAGGAATATATATATATTTATAAGACGTAAAATATATATAAATAAACCCTAAATAATAGCCTTCAAAAACTGAGGATACAACTTACATACAACCGCCGCCAGCCCCTGACTGCACTTGGCAATAGATAAATCTTTCGGGGCGAAGCAATTTATTTGTAAATGGAATCGATTAAAAAGCAATCGGTGCAAGGCGCTGCCGCTGCTGTCATTGGATGCTGTCTGATATCGAGACCCCAAATACCCAAGGCCCACACCCCGACCGAATCGACCGAATCCTCAATCCGCCAGACGACACCTTTGTGGCGCCCGTTAGTCACGTTGCAGGTCTCCGAAGCAATTCGTCGAGTGACAACAGTCCCCGGGAACAGCAGGTGGTCGCCCGGTCGCCCGATGGGTTCCCAGGGTTCCGGAGTGTGGCAATCAGTGCCCCGAGATGGAGCACTACCAAGTCGCAGTTACCAGTTAGCAACTCCCAACCCCTCGTCGATGATTACATCATCTTGTGTGTGTGCTCGCTGTGTTGTTGCGTCTTTGGTAATACAAATTTCTTATCGAATATATTTTGTCGATTACCCCCTTGGGTAAAATTTATTTGCTTCGACGACTGCCTTTCAGGGATGCGGGGGATGGGAGGCCGGAGACGACCGGCGACAGTTAAAGGATTTATAAGTAGACCAAACTGGGTTACGACGTCTCCCCCAACCATCCTTCCTTCCTGCCTGTTTTTGTGTGTAAATTTATTAAAAAATAAACGCCGGAAGTGAAGTCAAGTTCTTCGGGTTCCCAGCAGTCCCAAGTCCCGAGTCCTCCTCAATCCTGAACATCTTGTAAACATACTTAGCTGCAGCTCAGGTGTAATAAGTACACCTTCAAGTGGTTCTTCCGGGCGGGTTTGTCCTAGGCCTCACCCCGGCCGGGGGGGATGAGGGATGCGGAAGCTCCGGGAGTTCCCGAGCTCTTGGGTTGCCTTTTTCCGTGGGTCAGCAGGGTGGGGGGGAGTGGAGCTTCGGTCACGCTGCTAATTTCTTTCATGTTCGCAGTTTACCGTTGCCGTTGCTTTCTCGATTTACCGTTCTTCGGGCTCCCTGTTGGCATCTCCACCAACACAAACGCATAGAATACACTGGCAAAAAATGAGTGTTTCGTTAAACTGTGATTAATCAGGATTTATATTACCTAGTTAATTATATTATCTGGGTTTGTATACAAATTCCTCGTGATCCTCGTCTTGTTTTGCATCTTCTTCTGAAGGGAAGAGAGAAAGAGAGAGATAGATTCACTATTTTCTGGTAACAGCTGATCATTCTTGTCAAACTTTGGATAAAGAGATAGAGAGAGAGAGAAATAGATGATTTCTCTTGTGAGCGAGATAAAAAGAGAGAGAAAGACGTTCGAGTGAGATAAATACTTTCAAGCTCTCTTGAGGTCTCTTTCTCTTGAGAAAAAAAAAAGAGAGAAAGAGGAAGAATAAGATATAGATGCATTATTTTCTGGTAACAGCGGATCAATCTTTTGAAAAGCTGGAAAAAAAGATCGAGAGAGAGAGAGAAAGACGTTCGAGTGAGATAAACACGTTCCAGCGGGGATAAGAGCAAGAAAGAGATAGGGAGGAAGAGAGATTGCTAGTAATTAAAAGCTAATATCTCCTGTCAGACGGTTAAATAAAAGAGAGAAAAGAGAGAGAGTTAGACTCTGTTGTAAAAACAGTTTGTACAAAGAGAGAAAGAGAAAGAATAATTGACCAGTTTGACCAAAGCTTTCTTATTGACATTAAACGTTTCCAAATTCAAAATAAAAGATTACAATTTGATTACAAATAAGAAATATTTATTTGAGTGCAGCGCACTTTGTCGTGTATCTCTCACATTAATTGCGAATTGAGAGGGGACGGGGGACCCAGAACTGGAGATGCGAACTCAAGGAGCAAGGCACTCCATTTGCAGCTGAGGCCCGTTGCTTTTTGAGCTCCGCTTCCCTTTTTTTTACGTCTTTTCCCCGTCTACTTTTTCCTATTTTTTGCGTTACTTTTTTCTTGTTTTTTTAATTAACCGTGTACCAAAGGGCAAGAGAGAGAGAGAGACGCATTTTATTCTCGGCTGCAGCAGCATCGGCTCAGGTGGGCGGCCGTTGCCACTCCCCCGGCAAGGTTGTTTGAGTCGGTTTTCGGTTTGCATTGCTCAACAGCGCGTTAGCCAAGTGGCGCTAAATGAACAGAGTAGGTAATTAAACCCTTTGCCAGCTAATGAACTCGCCCCAGCGAGACTTCCTGCCACCACCCCCCTGGGTGGCCCCGTAAAAATAAGGTTGGCTATCCCGGGCAGCACGCGCGCACTTTTATCTTTTCAACTGCAGAGGAGATATAACTGTAAATATTTAAGTGCGCTGCTTAGTGCCAGGAATTACTTAATTACCTGGGCAGCCTTTGAGAGGAGAGAACTAGAAATCAGGATAAATGGGCACAAACTTACCGTTTGTCATTAGCAAATGCTTCATTCTGTCTTTAGTTATTTCCCGCTTTTGAAAGTTCTTCCTTTATTCCAATTAGTTTATTGCAACGAGAGTGATCTTTCAAATCAGAACTTTCTAAAAGAGCTCTCTCTCGGAATCTCTCTCAAAAAGATACCTAGAGTTCCAATTATATTGATACTGATATTTTCTGCTTCTCTGCTTTCATTAGTGAATTAGTTTCCTTATTAAAATAATCCCTGGCAGGCCTTACCTGCTTTCCCTTCCCCCAATAACTGAGTTCTCTCTTACACACTCTCTCGTCACTCTCATTTTAATAATTCCTTATGGCAATCACTTATGCCAGAGATATTATCCAAAGTAACTGTGAGCATTTTAAAGTCAATTCAGCCGGACAGAAAGCAATTTAAGGCAGCCTTTAAAATATGTATGGAAAAGGGGCGAGCTGTACGATGGGTGGAGATGGGGGGGGGCTTTGAGAGGACGAGAGTCATTTGTTTCCAAAAATTAGTTGTGAGCCCGTTTTCCATATCAAGCAATTGTTGCTTTGTTGTTGCCTTTTTCTGTTGCTCGTTGTGTGTTATTCGGGGCAAACGTCTGTCTGGCCCGTCGTCCCAGTGCTTCCTGTGACCCTCACATGTACGCATATTCAGCGTCAGCACACTCGAGGTTAGACAACTAGTTGCCTAAAGTGGGATTTATGGGGAATTATAAAAAGAATCTTGTTATAAAGTATTTGTTAACAATGGAAAGCATTCAAACACACATTAGGTATATTTAAAAAAATGTTCCCAAAACTGAATTTTTAATTTAAGAATCTTGTTTTCTGTGAGAAGCTGATGAGAGGGGTAAAGAAACAGAGGATTCTCGTCATATAGAAAGGTTCTTTTGTATTGAAATTTAAAAAAACTGAGATTTGTATTCACTTTAAATATAATATATCATTATTCATATACTCATATTTAAAAAACCTAAATAATACCTTTAAAAATTTCTAGCTTTCAGGCTTTTATTCTATTCTTATGACCGCTGCTGTGCGTGTCGTGTGTGTTTTTGGGGAGGGAGCTATCCCACTTTGGGACGACCAAGCGAGGCGACGTAATGAATGTGTATCCGTGTGGGTGTGTGTGTGCATGTGTGGTTACCAGCTACCAGCTACAGATGCAGATACAATGTGGCCCCGGACACTGTCCCCTGTTCCCTGTTCCGCCCCTGCCCCTGCGGTTCCCTCGCATATGAATATGAATTTTATCGAGATTCATGGCAGATGATAATTTTCCCTTGATAACTGTAAACTCGTCTATAGCTCGAAGCGAGGTTGTGCTCGCTTCTACTCGCTTCTACCAAGATTCCCAACCATCGTCTGCGTTTGGGACACACACACACACTCGCACACACACTCGCACTCATTTGGTGTTGAATTTTTTGGCTACCCCCCAGGACCCCTTGCCCCTTATTCATTTCCTTGTGCATTCATTTGCCTTCATAAAATATAAACAGCGTATTAAAATGTATGAATATCTCAAGCGCTGCCCCTTTCCCAAACCCCAACCCCAACCCCAACCCCCCTTCACCCCCTGGGCGCCCCTGGCAACAGCTAATGTTGATAAGTGAAGTTATGACTTTGCCCGCCAGACAAAACACACCAGAGAGACGAAGTGGGTCCGGGGGATTCCCGGATTCGCAGAAAGAAGGGTTAGCAGTTAGCTGGCTTGTAGAAGTAGTTCTGCCAGAGATATATCGATGCCCCAAAACCCTCTTCCAGGAAGAGGGGGAGCTTAAGTGTTGCCTTAAAGCTACGAAAAATCTAAACTGAAAATTAAATAGTTTTGAAAATAATTGGTTTCGTGGGAAATTAAAATATAGATACATTTGTATTTCTGTTTTTAAATTTGTTAAAGTTGTTGTATTCGTATTTTTGGTTTTTGCAATATCTTTTGTATGGTTTCACTTTGGCTATGTGCAGTTGTTCATGATGTGTTTAACCCTTTCAAGATTTTGAAATTATATTACATTGAAAAATATATATTTCATAATTGTTGCTTTTCAGAATCCATTTAAACTGCCTTACATTTGTGTTTATTTTTATCGTTTAATATTGATTTTATGTGTTAATATTATAGTTTAGTAGTACATACTGTGTGCTATCTTCTGACCCCCCTCAGAAATCCATTTCCCCACTCCTCCCATCCGTCTGCTGTTGCCATTAGCATAACAAGCTGGAGTTTTTTGATAAATTAAGTGTTTATTTATCCAGTGGCCCCTTCTCCGAGGCTAATCTCAGCCGAACCGAGCCCGAAGAGGGGCTAAGCTGCGCTGAGCTTGGATGCCGGCACACACACACTAATTTGACTCGCTTGGCACACACTCAGCTCAGCCTCAACCCTCTGTCCTTCCGCCGGGTAGGTAGGTAGGTGTTGACAGCTCAAATATGCCGGGATTCCCGGGTACCCGGGAACCCCAAAAAACACGGGGCTCTGGCTCCGGGCGGGGGCAGCTTTGACCTTTCGTTCAGTAAAAAAAGAAAGAAAAAGGTGGGACCGAACCGCATATGCAAATCAGCTGGGCCAAGACCCATTTCCATAGCCATTCCCACTCCCACTCCCAATCCCAATCCCAATCCCTATTCCGTCGACGAGTGCATGCGGTTAGCAGCGGACTTTGAAGTTGAAACTCAATTACGCAAAATTCTCACACGTTTGCACCTCCATCCAGGCCAGAAATTAGATGGTGGTTGATGTGGGTGCAGGTGCTCCACGACTATCAGCAGGAATCAGCTGCCCTCGTGCCTTGTGCCCGCCCTTTGCCATTTTTATGCTCGCTATAATTTTCAGGCTGTGCCGCTTTCGGCTTTGGTTAGTCGGTTTCGGTTTTTTGGCCATAAAAACAATTTGGCTAATTGGTCGAGCCGAACGAACGGCTCAGGTGACGTTCGCCACCTGGCCAGTCCGGTGGAAGCGCGCTTTTTCCCGCCATTTCACGGCTGAAAATCCGTTTTAATATTGCTTCCGCTTGAGTGCCAGTTTGGATTTGGTCCTAAAGTGGCAGTTGGGCTGAAATTTGAGCTGAAATTTGCTTTTTTAAATCGTTTCTTTTGTTGGTTTCAGTGTCTACAGAAGGCAGTTTTTGCAAATCTAATAGAATTTCTACAACTAAGTCAGATTGAAATAAATAAAAAGACCTTTATCCGGCTCGAAGGACCAAAAATGAAGGGACTAAATAAGAAGACCTTCATCTGCGAGTTGATATTTCAAACTGATCAAGTGATGTTTTATTTTTAGGCAGATAAATCTCTAAACCAGATAAACAATTATGGGAAAATATTAAAAATAGAAAGAACCATTTTGTAACCTCTTTTCATTGATTTTTTATTAACAAAAATATAACATTAATATTATAACCAGTTCTAGTTCCTTTAGTCTAAGCTCTTGACCCATTTTTTAAGGAACTTTGCCAAAATCAACTGTCAAATTGGGGTTTAATATGCAAATGTGTACATTTTCCATATTATGGCCATATCTGGAGATAAACCCTACGCGGATTTCACTTGTTGATCTCTCCGAGTGCCCCGGAAACTCATCCCCCGAATATTCCCATCTGTTCCCGGGGCCAATCTCCAATCTTGACTCTACACATATCCCAGCTAATTCCTGCGCTGAGCACACACAATGGTCCTGGTCCTCGTCCTGGTCCTGTTCCTCGTCCTGGAACGTGCCATGGTGGAAAAAAAAAATACTGTGGAGTTAAAATCGCATATCTAAAAAGGCGTGAAAATAATTTGCATAAATTTATGCCCTTTGATCGCTTCAATTGCTCCGCCGCCGCCGCGGAGGCGGTGTCCTTGAGGGGATTGTGGGTGGGGCCACTCGCCGTTTGAGTGGCTGGGGGAGTGCCACCTAATCGACGACCGTCATGGGAGCAACAGGGAACAGGACGAAGGGCGTTGGCATCGTTTAGGGATGCGCTCGTCCTTCTCAAGTGTTAAACTCTCCAGTGGCCACGCCTCCTCCGGTCGCCTGCAGCAAGGCGGTTGGGGTGTGTACACTAAGAAAAAAGGGGCCGAAATAATTGAAGATATTTTTGAGAAAAATGTATATCTACCAAGGCAAAAAATATTAATATTTGAAACTAATTTTTGGGAATTTCTCTGGAGTTAAGAATTAAATTAGAAAAAAGCAAAGACATGATGATAAAAAATAATATATAAACTAAGGCAGAAATTGGTGAATGTTTTTAAGATTTTCTGCAAATTTTGAAACGATTTTCTGCATATATTTGTGTTTAAAAATAATCTTGAATCAATAAATGAATTGAAAAAAAAATATATATAACTTAGTAGTTAGCAGAGTTTTGTGAATATTTGTGAGATTTTTTATATTATGGGTGTAATTTGAAATGAATTCAAAAGGAAACAAAGTTTTAGAAAGCTTTGGTTTTATTTTATATCTTTATCCAAGAGCAATTTCTTAATGTCCTTGAATTTACGGCAAAGATTTTGTTTCGAGTGCACAATTTACATTCTAATTTGTCGCCGACTGCAACTTTGAAGAGCTTCGAACGACGAACGACGAACGAGGAACGGGGAACGCCTGGGCTTGTGGAGGACTCTGGGATGCCGTGTCCTGGATTCAGTATTCAGTGTGCTCCTGGAGTCCTGGATTCCGGTCGCCACTTGAGCCGCCTAAAATGGCATTTTGCCTTTTGGGGCGTGTGAAAACAAAGGCGCCAAGTGTCGTGTAGCGACATTGGGCTCAGTACCGCCCCTCCCCTATGTACACAATATATATATATATACATATTGTTGTGTATATATATTTATCCTTCGCTGTGGCAATTTTCACGTTTAAGCATCTTGAAAATTGTGTCAATTTGTTGTGAAAATGTCGCTGGAGAATTCGCTGTGGTATGATTTTCATTTTCACCAGTCGGGGAGACCTTCCCCTCCCTCTTTTGGCTCTAAAGTAGGCTCAGGGGAGGAGGACACACACACACACACACACACATCCGTAGCCGTGTCCAGTTTTGGGCTGGCCCAAAAAAGTATGCTACAACAAAGTAAATATCAATCTAGCCCAAAGTCTGTGGCCGGGCGGTTGGCTGCACAGAGAGAAAAGCTAAATGCAAGCATTTATTATTATTATTGTAATATATTCATTTTATTTCTGATGGAAATATATTTATGTTTTTTAACATGCAAATTAAATAGGTTTTTAATTGTTTCTAAAAAGACAAGTTGCTTTGAAGGAGACTTGAGGCAAAATAATTAAACATATTAACACATACATTAAAAAGTAAATAAAATTAAAGAATAATTTATAGCCTTAAATGTTGAGTAAAATATTGAATTGCTTATAATTTTCTTTCTGTGCCTTCTGTGTCATCACATGAAATTGAGTTTTTCGTTTCGCTGGAACCGCAACTTATGCTTTAAAGTGGATGTCATGTCGTCTCGTCCGGGGATGAGATCTGTGGAGATGAGGAAAGGGGTTCGTTCGGTGGTATTTTTTTGAGCTGTTGCTACTTTTTCGGACAGCTGGACCTGCCACGCCCTCGAAACGGAAGCTGTGGGCAGAGACTTGGGCTGGACCTGGACTGGTCCAGGAATCGGGCAGTGAAAGGGGCAAACGAGACAACGAGCCAATGCATGAATGGAACAGCTGTGGCCATTTCCTTTCGACGGCTTTCGGCAGAAGAACTAAGGGAGCAGAATACAGCCTGAACCACGGGTGGATGAGGGCCCTGCGTTGACGCACATTAACACACATTGTCCTTAAATAATGGAGAATGATTTTGGAGGTACAAAGATGTCTAACGACTGTCAAATACCCTGATAATAAAAGCAATTTGGAAATAGTTTGCTCAATAACAAGTGAATTTTCAAATTTTAATTACTCAAAATAATAGAATCAAATATTAGTTTTGGGGTTTAAAGATTATTTCTTGACTTTTAGTTTCTATTTCTATTTCTTAATCTCTTAAATCCTTGTAAAAAATTTGTATTTTATATATTTAATAATAAGTTAAACCAAAAATTGATCCTCCTATTCCAACTCTTTCAAGGTACCAAAATTAAAATGTCACAGAGAGGGAAAAAATAGGAAGCGAAAGCTGCTGTTTTAAATGCATACATGTGTGTGGGGATGGGGAAGAGAAGCAGATAAAGGATGGGCGATGAAGGACGAACGGGTGTGTTTGTCCTTTTTTGCGAAAATCTGATTAAAATATTTGAGTTTGCCTTTTAATGTGATTTCTGAGCATAATAAAAAGCCAAGCCGGCGACCGTTTCTATATTTTTTTTACGAAAAGGAACTGTTGCCGTGTCCGGCGCTTGGTCAGTAGTCCCCCGGATAACGGTTGCAAGGGGTGGCTCTATGTCCGGAAAACGGACTCCGGACAGCGGACTGATTTAGTTGGCATTTGTTTTGCGGCCGAGGCCAGTCCTTTCTGCGTCTCTTCAATATATATATATCCTTTTGTCCCTCATTGCAAGTTCTTTTTTGATGACTCCAAATTCCCATTTACTTTCTTTTTTTTTGGTTTTTCTGTTGACTAAAGGAAAGTGAAATATAAAACAAAGTAATTTGCGTGTAATGAGGGACAAACGAGAAGGCCTTCCATCGATCGATTGCACTTCGATCGAAGGCGGTCTTGGCCCCAAACCCAAACCCAAACCCACTCTCACACTCACACTCAGTCTCACTCCCCAATCTCACTCCCACTCTCTCTCTCTGGTCATGTGAACTTAATTAATTAAGGCCCTCGGTCGACAGCTGCTGGACCGGAGACCCAACCCAAAAAAAGCTGGGCAGGAAAGCGGGGAATCACTCAAGCGTCCATTAATGCAAATCAGTGCCTCATGTCTTGGGTGGGCTTCGGCGGTGGAGCTGGCATGTGTCTGTGTCCCTTCCTCCAAGCCGTCAGCTAGTCATGCACCGAAAACAAAAAGTAGGTCCGAGATTTAGAAACAGCTTTCCTAATAATGAATTTTTTCAATCGTTCCTGATGGTACATTCCAGGTAAAGCGTGGAAGAAGGCGCGAGAGAGAAATACATACGATCTTTTCAAATAGCAAGCGACTTTACGAGAGCCAAATTTGTATTCGGAGAGTCTCTCTCAGAGAATAGCCGAAAAGAAATTCTTTCGCTCGTCACAGGAAAAGCGTGGGAGAAAGCGAGAAAGAGAGAGAGAGAACGATCTTTCCGAGAAGCGAAGAGCAAGCAACTCTTTCGGTTCTCCTTTAAGGTATATCTCTGAGTGAAATGGGAGAGTCTCTCTCAGAGAGTAGCCGAAAAGAGATTCTTTCGCTCGTCACAGGAAAAGCGTGGGAGAAAGCGAGAAAGAGAGAGAGAAAGATCTTTCCGAGAAGCAAAAGAGCAAGCAACTCTTCGGTTCTCCTTTAAGGTATATCTTTGAGTGAAATGGAACGCCTCTCTTTGCCAACTCTTTTTAATAGTTAATTGGGTTTCTTTAATTTATTTTCCTGAGTAAAAATTACTACATAAATATTTTTTTGAATAGGAACTAGGAAAGCCTTAATTATAATCAGTAAGAAGAAGCACTCAGTTTCAGACTCCAAACTTGTATTTTCTATAAATATAAACCAAAAGGTGAAGAAGCTTTTAATTGCTTTTGCTTTTGCAGTGTTTATTTATTATTATTTTCTTTTTAACGTTTTTCATCCTCATATTTTCTATAGTGGAAAAGGAAAGGAAAATTTCACTTGATGGTTGTGTTTGTTAATTTGGGAAAAACCCCTCGCCCGGGCCCGGTCCCGGGTCCTTGGGATGTGTCCGTCCATGTGGCTATAATTTGTTGACGTTTGACTTTGTGCGTCTAATTGTGAGATGGCCGAGTTCTTTGGGGAATGCACCACTGATGCCGTAGGGGGCGGGGCGTTTTGGAGCCGGTCACTTTGATGTGGGCGCCGCTGTGGGAAACGCGTAATTTACTTGCCTTCTCTGCGTTTTTTTTTTCGCTCCTCTTCTCTCATTTTTCCTTCTTTTTATTTTGGCTTTGGCTTTGCTCTTTTTTTTTTTGTCTCGCTAATGAAGTGATTATGCATTTTTCAGGGAGCCAGGGATTTGTACTATATATTTGTATATATATTTTATTTTTGAGTCGGTCGGTCGCCTAAGGGTGCTCCAGTATTTACGGAGCGTAAGTAAGTGCCAGAAGTGGAATATTAATTTCCTCGAACGATCTTAGCACACAAAGCCAAGCCAAAGGCCCAGGCCCAGGCCGGGGCAGTCATGCGTGTGCGCCTGCCGTGTCCTGGGAGTGTCCTGGACAGCAGTTATAGTCGAAAGCGGAATGTACATAGTTGAAAATTCGTTAATGGTCACTGCGCAATGTGAAGTTCCCCAAGACACAGCCCCCAGTGCAAATGAATCCTTCGGTCCACACACAAGGACCCCCGTCCCCCTGTGTGTGTGTGTGTGTGTGCACATTTTTGGCAAGTTAAAGTTCTTAGGAATCCTTGAGTGCACACAAAAACAAATAAACAACGAAATAGACAAACAGAATGGATGCGGTGCGGATGGGGATGATGGGGGTTGGGGGTTGGGGGTTGGGATCGGCTTGGCCAGATTACTCTCTGTGCCATGTTCTGTGGTTAATTTGTGTGCTTAAAAGCGCTTTACGACTTTGCTGCATTTCTGCCCCACCCCGCCCCCGAAATGCCGAAAAAAGGGGTGCTTTTTCCCAGGGAGCTGCTGCTGGGAGGTCAAGAGGTCGGTCAACAGCAGTGACAGTGTCCAAAATTTATGTGCATTGCAAGTGTCAAACTATTCTTAGCCACATGCAAACTATAGGAAGCGCAAATACTCATACATGTCCTAGAGATGGCTGAGCGTCGATAAACAGAAGTGGTCAAAAAGCAATGGAAATTCTATAGATGAATTGTTGAAAATTCTTTACTAACTTTAAAAAGAGTTAGGAATAATTACTAGTTGGGAAATCAAATTAACCGATTGCCTATCGGTTTTAATTTAAAGAAAATCGATATTAACGATAATATATTCTATAGAATAATAATAATCGAACTAATTTATTACCTATCGGACTAGCTTCCTTTTGTTTTAATTAAAATAAGAATAGTAATATATGTATTCCATAGAAAACTATAAGAAATAAAACTGATAAATTAATCGAATTAATCGATTGTTTATCGAGCTATTTTTTAAAGTTGTAGTTTATTGAAATTTGATATCAACGATATATATATTATACTAAAATCATGTTATTATATGGATTTATGGAAACTAATCGAAATAATCGATTAAATATAAAATTTTGAATATATTAAATATAATATTAAATATAAAATTATGAGAAACTATGCTAGTGATTGACTTAGGACAATTGTCGAATATAATCCTGAATATAGATTGGGTATATGGAAATTACCTCACCTTCACTTGCCTCCCCTGGTGGAACTTGCCTCACTTTTCCGATAGTTTCTTTCTTGTCCGGTCTTGGCTCATCTTTGGCTCCATTCCCGTCCACGTGTGCCATGGAATTTTCAATTTTCTTAAGCCACCCAGACACAAGGAGAGGCCCAGTGCGTTGGGCCTGCGTCTTGGGCTTCGGTCTTTCTCTGTTGTTTGGCCAGCATCTGAATGAATGACTTTAAATTGAAATGCGATTACATGACCAGGACACGCACTTAGAGCCGGCTTACGAGGACAACAACAACAGCAGCAGCAGCAGCGGCAGCAGCAACAAGGACCTCGGACACGGGTGTTGTGTGTGCAGGTCAAACGTTGTTTCTGGAAAGTGCAAGACGGAAGGCGGCAGATGGAGACTTGAGACTGGATCTTGGGATCTCCTTGCTGCCCTGCTGGCATTCGCTGCAAACTTTTTGGCCCAAGACTTGCCACGCCCCCATGTGTGCGGGTCTTAAATTTCATTAAGTTTAGTTTTATTGCACACAAGCCAAAAGCAAATTGTGTCCTGTCCGTGTCCCATGTCCCATGTCCCTTCGTTTGCATACCAAAACACCCGAAAAGCTATTTATTTTGAGAGCTTAACTTTAAGAGGGCCAGAAAAAACATTAAAAATAAGAACATGTGCTTATAGAAAAATATATATCCAATATATAGGGTGACTATAAATAGGTAACTCTCTCTGAAATCTAGATATTTAAATTACTTTATTAAATTCCCTTCCAACTCTGATTGCTCTGATCAATTTCACTCTCTCCGAGCTGGCTTTAAGTGCGAAAAGAATAAGCAAAAAAACAAAAAATAAAGAGTGAGTGGGAAAACAGGCGGGGAGGGGGAAAAGAAAATAAAAAGGAAAATGTCTCGGGCATAAATCGAGGGCGCCAGGGCGTCATGATTAAGGGGTTTGCTGCTTGTCGCTTCTAATTTTTTATTTTCATTCTCATTATTTTGCATTTCGCTTGCTCCGCTTGAGAGATTGAGATTGAGATTCGTTTTCTGGCCGTTCGAAATCTGATTCAGGGCCGGCTGGTATCCCGCGGATACTTCCGCTTAACGGTTACATTTATAATTACATTTTAATTAGATTCATTGGGCTGTAAAGTGTCCCTTTGTGTGCTGGCTGCCTGGCTGCTTGGCTGCTTGGCTGCTTGGCTGCTTGGCTGCTTAATGAATGAATATACCGCCCGTCCGGCAGCTGGCCCCACCTCGCATCCTGGGAGCATCTTTCGGGATGCGAACGCCTTTCAAAATCCTGGCCACAGCTTAGGTCCAGCCTCGTCTTTTCATTCGATTTCCAATTTGTATTTTTTTACTGCGCTCTCAGACGGCTCCATGTGAGCTGGTTTCCACTTTGCGACTAGCTTAGAATATATTCTCAATATCTATTGAATGGATTTCAACGATGTTTATCAAGGAGATTTATTTCGATTTAATATTTTTTTTAGAGAACAAAATCACTTATGTTAAATGTTTTATTATCTACTTTTCTCCCCGTCAACCTAGAGATAGAGTATTTGCAATTCCTTGCTTAAGTTCCTTCGGTTCTTTGGCTTTTTTTTTCTATTACTTTGCCTCGCTGGCCTTTTTTCCTATTCACTGGCAGCTGCATTTTTAATGACTCTGATTTATTAATGGCGGCCCGGCTGATTAAGGCCTACACAAGAGTGGTGCCCAATCCTCTGGACCTGGCCTAGACCCTGGGTCCCTGGCCCATACCAAT
>VNJU01008881.1:0-30885 GCA_008042675.1 Drosophila seguyi | reverse complement strand
CCTTGCCTACTGTCAAGGCAAAATATGAGTATTCATATTTTATTTACGAAAGGTGTTCCGCCCAGCTAATGGAAGAGATCGATACGATCGCGTCTAAAGCAGCTGAAGTCCAATCCCCTGCGCCCCAAAGTTCCTTTCAGTCTGGCTGTCAGCATCCTCCGTGCGATACGGAAATTTTCTCGGGCGACTATATAGTCGCAGGGGACTTTCCGAGACCTTTTCACAGCGGTCTATATAGACAATCCTGCGCTGACCCCTGTCGAAAAGTTGTTCTATTTAAATGCCAAGACTAGTGGTGAAGCTCATTCCATAGTTTCCAATTCACCACTCACCAACGATGGTTCCCGCTCAGTCTGGAAAAACCTATCTGAGCGTTTCGAAAATAAACGAGCGCTGGTGAACAGCCAACTAAAGAAGTTACTAAACATGCAGTCCATCGCACAAGAGTTTTCGGCAGCTTTGAAGGAGCTGCAGAATACAATTCAAAACTGCCTCACATCCCTAAATTTGTCCGGCCTTCCTACGGATAACTTGGACTGTCTCCTGGTTTATTTGTGTTCCACGAAGCTTCCAAAGCTGACACTCTCATTATGGGAGCAGTCCTTAACAAATAAGACCGAAATTCCTACATGGCAAGAACTTAATTCATTCCTGACTGAGCGCCATAGAACTCTAGATACCATAGATTCTATCCAACCTCCTAAGTTGCGCCTCAATCCGTCCGAACCGACACCCTCCGACGTGTCGCCACAAATACTAAAATCCTTCAGTACGACAATCGCTCATATATCCAAAGGATGTGATTAATGTTCAAAAGAGAACCATCCAGTGCGTATATGTCCACGCTTCCTCCAGATGACGATAGAGGATCGTACTTATTATATCCAGAAAAAGAAGTTGTGCTCGTAATGCTTTGCAAGCGTTTATCAACTCCGTAATTGCCCAAGCGTTCACAAGTGTGGCACGTGTCACGGTCGGCATCACACTTTGTTGCATCCAAGCAACTGCCCATGCAGTGTTCCGATTCCTCCTGATACCGTATCTGATCCGATCCCAAGGATTTCCTCGTTCTCCACACGAGTGACTACTGCTCCCGATTCCTCCAATTACTGGGTTCCGTACGACGAGGCGAAATGCAGACGTTCCCGAGGTATTTTATCCTACCCATGCCGAGTCTGCAAAGGGAACCATCCTCTTCGGAAGTGCCACCGTTTTCTTCGGCTTAGCGCTCAGAAACGGCTCCAAACAGTCATCGAGAAGGAATACTGCGTCAATTGCCTGGCGCACCACCATTCCACGGGATCTTGCCGTAGTGACGACCGATGCCAGTCGTGTGGTCAGGATCACCACACGCTCCTCCATGTCGACGAGCGCTCAGCGTATCCATCGCTTTCCCGAGCTAAGGCCTCCTAATATTTTTCTGCGTATCCTCGCAAGGGGGCCTCGAAGGCCTTCTAATATTTTTGCTGCGTATCCTAGCAAGGGGGGGGGGGAGAATGTTCACGCCAAAAGGTCGCTTAATTTCTAGAGTCAGTGTGATCCCGTACACTCTCTTTCTCTCCCTCTTCCTCCGGACTCTCAGTCCACTGAGCTTCCAATCCGCTCTCCCAAGCTTGGCTTAAGACTCCTACTTTTATATAGTTAAGTTCTAATTTACCATTCTACAAATAAAGACATACGCACGACGCGCAAAACCCCGCAAAGTATTTCCGTGTTTTCCTTATCGAGTGCATTTCAGATTAAAGCCACCCCCTCCGAACACATATATTTCATATATTTCATATATTTCATATATTTCATATTTCATATATTTCATATTTCATATATTTCATATTTCATATATTTCATATTTCATATATTTCATATTTCATATATTTCATATTTCATATTTCATATTTCATATTTCATATTTGTGTGAAGCACAGTAGCTTCACGCTCTAACTCGTCAAAGGATGTTATCGGAGGGATGGACCAGTCTCTGGATTGCTCAAGTTCAAAACAGCAAATATTCCAGTTGGTCTTTCTGGGATTTTTAGTAGCTAGGCTACATTGTGAGGCGCATCCTATATCTAATGTGTTGGTGATCTGACATAGTGATCTCACACGCAACGTGCCATTTTGAGACAACGGACAACATATTCATACTACAGAGAGTTAGGTCAAGGATTTCCTCTCTAATCGCATTGATAGATGTAGGTTCGCTGCCCTGATTTAGTAGACTTACGTTATTACTAATAATGTATTCAAAGAGGCACTCACAGCTTTTGTTGATGTTACTGCTCCCCCGGACCGTGTGATGCGCATTGGCTACGCAACCGATTATCCATCTGAGCCTCTCTGGCAGTGCTTTATCAGGGCACAGGTTGCCGCCGTAGGCACGTCCTCCAAGTCGCCGGAAAGATAGGTGGAGGCAAGCACTGCCTTCTGCTCGCCATGGACAGTGGGTATTTTAACCACCAGGTCCTCAGTTATGAACTGTGAAAGGGGAAGAAATGTTAAATTTGTGTTAATTAAGAACGCCAGGGCGAGGTTGGTCATTTGCATAAAGAAGCTTACCAGATGGGGTGCTTAGCACCAGGACACGTCCGGCATTTATCCTTGGCTCCTGGATAAATGCTATGTCCATTGTAGCACACCTCTCAAAAAGGACTTCAGATGCGATCTTTGCGTGATGGAGATTTGCTTGGCGACATGGCGAGGTGTCTCCGGGTATTGATACGATTATTGGGAGGGGGACAGGACATTAGTTCGCCCACTTGCGGCCCCTGGCCGCCATCTTTCGGCCACGGTTCGTGCCTAGAAGGGGTTCCTCCTCTGGTGTGCGTCTCGCACTCTTGGATACGCGCACGCTGTGTGCCGGCCTTTGGCTTTAATATAGCCGTGCCCCACGCGAAGTTGATCTGGTGTCCCAGCGACTTCATGCCAGTCCGCTGTTTTGACCCTCGATGAGATTCAGGATCTCTTCCGTCCTCTTTTCTGCATTTGGCAGCGGAAAATATCCGATGAAGATCGCGGCACGCGGAGCCTCGGCTTCAGGGACCATTTTGATGTGGCGTCTTTCCACAACCGGAGCTTGGGCACCTCTGTACTCAGCCACTCGGCTGTTTCCACGTTCACAGACGTTATGGCCATCCAGCCTGGTCGAAAGGTGCAGCCAGAGAACAGCGGCTTTACAGATCCATGTCTCATGGCCATCACTCTCGTTAGGATGGCAGATTGTATGCTACTTAGCTGATCTGTTGTAAGTAGCTTTTGGGGATATTCCGCAGGGAGAATCGCCATCTTCATCGAGCTGGCAACGTCCCTGTAACAGGCCATGACATCGACTTTGGGTGACTGTTCCTGTATTGCCTGCCCAGCCGCAGTTGCGGATGTGGAGGCTACTGGAGCCTACGTGGCACGCAGTACACTTGCAAGTACCTTCGTCTGGGCACTAGGTGCCGCGGTTGGTTTTAAGGCCTTATTTTTCGACACCTCTTTTGGGGTCGTATTGGCCGATCTTTCCCGTTTGTTTGTCACGCCACTCTTGCTGGGTCCTGCCTTGGGAGGGTCCATAGACTTCTGTGGGAGCCCTTTGGCTTCCTCCAAGGGTATGCCGTTCGCTAAGTGACTGCGCAACGTCTTTTTTGCAGCGCCAGATAGTGTGATCCGCTTTGGTTTGTCATCCTTGGGAGAGGCGAGAAGGGCTTCTTCCTCTTCCTTGGTGGTGTCCATAGCTTCTTTGAGCTCCTGAGTGGGTTCGATGTTACTCGATTTGGGGCTGCTAGAGCACCCTGTTTCTTTAGCATTTAAAATGGTATCTATGAATTGGTCCCACGAGTAATGAGGAAGGGAGTATCCCCCGGGGCAGAGCCTCATACCCCGGGTCGGGCGCTTGTACGACCGGAGGTGGCAGGTATCTGGAAGCCACCGTTATAAGACACACTAACGTAGTGCCATTGATCACGTGGGCACGGTACGGTAACACCAATGATTACGGTTAAGTTAGCTAATTATCGTATGTAGCTTACGTAGCCTTGAATCTAATGCTTAAAATTATATATATATGTATCTTAATAGCTATGGGTATAGGTATGGGAAAGGTATGGGAAACTATTGTTATGTTATTTACACTATTATTATCTTATTATTATTCACATTATTATTTGGTATTGTTTTAATATTTAACATTATTTGTGAGGGCCAAACTGCTCCTCACAGTGATCAGTTTTGACAGTGAATTGCTACAAATTCTTATTCTGTTGTGCTTTTATTACTTACGCCCTTAGTAAACGATCTTGATGCATATTTGATGCAACTGGAAGTTGGAGACCATTTTTGTTTTCAGTTAAAACTGTTCCACATGCTTGCTTACTTGCATCCGTTATTATGCAAAATTCTTTAAATCTGGGTATTGTATAATAATTGGATTCATTAGTGCCGATTTAAGATGTTCGAAGGCATTGTGGCAATTAGTTCGAATTGTACATATTTCTTACATAATTTTGTTATGTAACTATATTATTCGGCGAAATTTCGGATAAAAAGTTTATAATAATTGCAAAAGGTAGGTAGTTAACAGTGGTGAGGTCCTTTTTGATCCATTCCCTCTATTGTCGTGCTGTGATTGTGGTTGCACTTTAGTACCAACCTTAGTCGCTTAGAAAGCCTAGGATTGCTGAGACCTTCAGCTTTCCTATGCATTCTAGTGACTCCAGCTGGTAGGCACCGAAGCGACGTAGTCTGATGCGATTTAGGGCAGGACAAAGACAGAGCCGTTGTTCTGGCGTCTCTTGTTCCGTCATTTCTTTGCAGGTTCTACAGTTAGCGTTATATGGCAGTCCCATCTTCATTGCGTGCGTTCCGATCGCCCAATGACCTGTTGCGACCGCCGTAAATCTTCAGATATCCCGCTTACGGTTGGATAGCAGCTCTCTTGTTCGATTCTTGTCGAATGTCGGCCAACATTTCTTTGATCTCATGTGTTCTTGTACTTGAACATTCCTTGTTGGCTGTCTGTTTAAAATGGTCATGAATCTTTGGCTGGACCGAGCCGAATGAGATCGGTATCAGTACGTTTTTATCTTGCCCTTGCGGACCTGCTCGCTATGTCCCGGTACCCACGCTACTTGTACCTCCTTTCTCTCTGCAAGGTTATTCAGGGCCAGCATGCTATCACCTCTGTTCGGACCATGGCATGGTCAAGATACTTTTCAATAGCTCGTTTTTAAGGAAACCAACCACAGTGAAGCTAATAAGGCGCAACACAAACATTGGCACATACAAAAGATGGCTCGAGGAACACGTTGACCCTTAATCGATAATCCAAACTCCAATGGAAATTGAAGAAGCAGTGAAGAGCCTTACCCGAAATGTACATACAGATGACAAATTATAGAGCCCGTAGAGACAATTACCTCTGGTCGACAGAGTTGGCTTTTATAATAAGGAAAAGAAGACTGAGAATGGTTTGGCAGGTTAGCAGACATCGGAGTGACATGACCTTGAGCCATGTAGCGCTGAGCATAATCTCTGGAATGCAACCAAATATCTCAAGAGGCCAGTAAAGAGGATTGAACCTGTCAAAACAAAAACTGGGGCTTGGTGTCGGACCAACCAGGAAAAAGCCGATGCCTTCGCAGAACATATATTACATAGCTTCTAGCATAGCTAGACATAGCATGTCCCATGGACCTACTTATACCTGAAATTGACAGTGAAGAAATTCAAGTAAAAATCTGCAATCTCAAGTCGTCGAAATCTCCTGGATACGACCGCATAGACGCCATAGCATTAAACCTTCCATTTAACTGCATTGATAATATAAGAACTATAATGAGCCAAAGCCTGAGACTTGGTCACTTTGCATCCCAGTGGAAATGAGCAGAGGTTATAGTTATTCTTAAACCAGGAAAACCAGAGACTGATCTGGTGTCTTACAGGCCAATTAGCCTCTTAACAATCCTCTCAAAAATACTGGAAAAGCTATTTGCAAAGAACTAATGCTTATAATAGAGGAGAAAAACATAATCCCAGACCATCAGTTTGGCTTTAGAAGAGGTTCTGGAGACATTCAGCAATGTCACAGAGTTGTCAGCACGATTCTGGATTTTGTGCTGCAACATTATTGGACGTAAGACAACTTTGATAGGTTATGGCATCATGGACTACTCTCCAAACTCAAACATAGCCTGCCTGCGCCATTCTACCTTCTCTTAAAAGAATAACCACATAATATGCACATATGCTAACGACGCGGAATTCCTGGTCTCAGCTGACACACTTGTAATGGCAGCTAATAGTCTACTACAAACTCTGGACAATTTGCCAATGTGGTTAAAGAGGTGGAACATCATTATAAACGCTGAAAAATCAACACGTTACGTACACGCTAAGACCAGGCATCTCCCCGTCGGTATTTATTAACGGAGCAGTCATCCCTCAGAAGCCTGTAGCAAAATACTTTGGGTTGACTCTCGCCGCAAAACTAATATGGAGGGAACATATTTCCTGTAAAGTCAAGCTCCTGCAGCAGAAGAATAGACAATTTGCTTGGTTACTAGGAAGAAGAAGAAAGTTATCGATTAACAACAAGCTCCTTATTTAAAAAGTCATAATCAAGCCAGCTTAGACTTATGGCATTGAACTATGGGGTTCAGCCTCATACACACATATCAAAATAATTGTGAGAGCGGATATCAAAATTTTCCGACAAATCACCAATGCGCCATACTACGTACGCAACACCGCCATAAAGCGAGACCTCAACATGCCGACGATACTTGAACACATAGCTGAATCTAGCAAGAAACACCTAGACAAAATCCAGACACACGTAAATCCACTAGCGAACAATTCTTTGGATAACAGCAATCAACATAGAAGTCTTCACAGATTACACCCACAGGACTTGCCATTCCGTGTCCTCTAGACCTCCAGCACCCACACATCAACCATTTCAACTCCTCCAATGGTGTCTAGGTGTCTAGGGCTCTCTGGAAAGTTGCCGGGGCCGAGTGTAGGCCGAAAGGAATAATCCATGGCCTGGGACGGTGAGCGCTATGCATTCACGGTTGGCGGAGGCAAGTAGTATCTGCCAGTAGCCGTTCTTTAAATCTAACGTCGAGATAAAACGGGCGCGGCGCAGTCGTGGATATGGTGGATCCTTGCTAAAGGATTTACATCGGAGATTGAGTTACCATATAGTTGCCTGTAGTCGACGCACACCCTGACGTCATCGTTATTTTTAGCGGTGATGACAACGGAGTAGCTCGTCAATCATGGCGCGAGTCCTCTGGTGGTATCTTTCTTCTAGATGCCTATCGCTCCGCATGATAGAATGCTCGAGTTCTCGCTTAAGGAAAGGGCCAATTCATTGTTCTGGATAACTCTCGTGTTGGTCGCTGGGTCGCGGATCCTCCTTCGAGTGGTACTCGGCATCAGCAGTCCGGCAAGAAGAGCTGTTCGTGCCTACGCGCGATTCCAGGACCTGGAATCGGACTCTTTTGGCTACTTGGCGAAAAGGGTTATGCCGAACAGCTGATGCCTCCGGTGCGGGCAATGTGTTGGCCCAGATCGTAGTGGCGGGTTCGCCGGCGTGGGTAATACGGATTAGTGTGTCTTATTGGTTGGGTCGGTCTAGCCGTTTCCCGATTACGGTGTGGCTGTACTCGTGGAGTGGCTTGTGGTGGCGTCACCATGGCTGAGTGTCAGTGTGCCTATAACACATTAAGTCCATCCCGAGCAGAAGGTCGTCCAGCACATCTGCAAAAATGAGGCCGGGGTTGCTGACCCAGGTTAGGTTAAGTTAGGGCGGTGACGGCCGGCTCGGCCGGGCCGCTCACTTGAGCCAGAGGAGGCTCCTTGTGATGCCACGTAGGCTTAGATCTCCTGTCCGATACAGGTTCTCATGGGCCGCTGGTCAATCCTAAGTTAGAGAGGACTAACCCGATCCTTGGATGAAACGGTGATGCCTCGCTTAGCTCGGCGAGATTCACAAGGGTGAAAGAGCCCAGGTACTGCAGTCCTCGTCTGCTTAGTGCTGGACAGTGGCAGAGGAGCTTCAGCTTCTACAGTACCGACAGCCTAAACGCATGCGTTCCAAGTAGCCAGTGACCAGTGAGAGCTCTAACGGCAAGGGCGCAGCTTTCCCTGCTTAAAGATAGTAGCTCCTTGAAGCGCTTCGCTGATCGGCATGGCCAGATCATTCTAGCGGGGCGGCAGGAGATAAGGTTTTCCCATTTCCTGTCCGCGAGGAGACGAAAGTGTTCCCTACAAAGTAAACTGCGAGTGGCCATGGGCATGTCAACTAGCTCCCTCTCTGGCTGAAGAGAGGGGATGTTGTACCCTGCCGGGCCAGCTCATCGGCAGCTCAGTTGCCCTCGATATCCCTATGTCCTGGGACCAGATGAGGTGGAGGTCGTACTGCTCCGCCATCTCGTGAAGAGATATGCGGCAGTCGTTGATAGTCTTCGAGTTAGAAGAGATGGATTCTAGTGACTTCAGGAAAGCCTGACTATCAGAGAAAATGCAAAGGGGAGCTGATCAAAGGCTTCTTTGATGGCGTAAACTTCCGCCAGAAAGACGCTGCAGTGGTCGGGTAGCCTAAAAGAGACGTTTAAACCCATGTGCTCGAAGTATATACCTCATCCCACCCGGCCGTTAATTTAGAGCCATCCGTGTAAATCTAAACCTGGAAGGGTGTGATAGGATGTTCAGTGGATGACAGTAGTCAGTGTCTCCCTCAGTGAGGTGTGGGGGGCAGAGCCGAGGTTCGTGTGTCCGAAACTCGATCTATTCTCCAAGCCCGCACCCTTCAGCCTTAGTGCCAAGAGTGACGCAGTCATCTTTCCCATTATCTCAGCTGGGAGGATGTCCAGGAGAACGTCCAAGGCGTCTCCCGGAGTCGTGCGCAGGCCGCCTGTCATGCAGATCTCAGCCATACGTTGGGTTTTCCTAAACTTGCCCAGGCAGGTGGACCGCTTTAGAGCTGGCCACCTAATAGCCACCCCGTAGAGGAGTATTGGGCGAATGATAGCCGTGTATAACCGACGGACAATTTTCAGGGTCATACCCCATTTAAGTCCTATCGCCTTGCGGCATTGCGATTGTGGCCTTTTTTAACCTTTCGTCCGTAGTTAGGCGCCAGTCTAGTTTTTTGTCCGGTATTAGACCTAGATATTTGGCCTGATTTTTAAAGGGGTAGGGGTATCCCACTTTGGGGACTTTGTATTTTCTTGTGAAAAGGACCAGTTCGGTCTTCGCTGGGTTTACTTCCAGTCCGCACCTGGCAGTCTGATCCGCCAGGAACCGAAGACTGTCGCTCATCCTGTCACAGAGGGTTTGCGGGAATTTTCCCGTAAATGCCAAGGCAACATCTTCCGCATAGGCCACAACCCGACAGCCACTTTCCTCTATGCCCTGGAGCAGTTCGTTGACTGCCACATTCCATAGGAGAGGGGAGAGGACTCCGCCCTGGGGTGTACCTCTATTGACATGTCTGGAGATAGTTGACCCCCCAGTGTTGCCTCCACCGTTCTGCTACGCAAGATCCGGTCAATCCACTGAGTGTTGATCAATCCCCAGCTTAGTCAATGCCATCGTAATTGAGCTCAGGAGAATGTTGTTGAAAGCGCACTCTATATCCAGGAAGCCGACGAGTGTGAACTCCTTTTCGTGAAGTGATTTTTCTATGATAGTGGTAAGCGAGTGGAGTGCTGTCTCTGTTGATCTGCCCCTCCTATACGCGTGTTGTGATCCTGATTAGGATGAGTGGGGAATGTTAGTTCTACGGTGCTGATAAGTCTCTCCAGCGTCTTGAGTAGAAACGAGGAGAGGCTTTTCGGCCTGTAGTCCTTAGGCGTGCAATGCGATGGCTTGCCTGCCTTGGGGATAAATACAACTTTCGAGCGGAGCCAGCCTTTTGGAATGACCCCTGTGTCGAGAATAAACGAGACGATTAGTCAAAGCCAGGACGTGGACAGCTCGTCTGCATAGCTAAGCTGAGCAGGTATTATGCCGTTCACCCCTGAGGATCTATAAGGGCTGAAGCTGTTAACTGCCCATTTAATGTTCCTATCAGTGAGAAGGTATGCCATTTCAGACGGACCCCGCCGTGTCGGGGGGTTAGGTGGCTGATCTGAGAGTAGCTTGCGGGGAAGTGAGCATCCAGGAGAACCTCAAGGTTATCCTCGCTGGAGGTCGTCCAACTGTCGTCAGGCCTCTTGACGAAGCCCGGGTTGGAGGGCGTACCTTCCGCAGCCTAGACGCCTCAGAGTAGTCGTGGATACCTGAGCAAAAGTCGGACCATGCCCTTCTTTTGGCCTTTCTTAATTCCCTGTTGTATAGGGACAGGTTAATCTTATAGAGGCGCCATGATGCGTCTGTATTATCGCTCTTGGCTCGATTGAAGGACTGCCTCGTGGTCTTCTTGAGGCAGCCTAGTTCCTTACACCACCATGGTGGCTTCTTTCCAGTCTTCCCCCCATTCCTACTACGGAGCAGGACCTATCTAGAGCTGTGCTACAAGAGTCGGTGAAGGTCTTAACGAGTCGCTCCAGCCCCTCCGGACTGTAGTCCGAGTGGGTTGGGGCTGGAGGGGGCTTAAGGATCTTACTAAGCTGGGATATATATTTCTCCCAGTCGGTCTTCCGGAGGTTCCGAAAGGTGACCGGATTGAATTTATCAAAGCCCAGCGTAAATTTGATATACCTATGGTCAGAGAAGGAGTGCTTCTCAAGCACCCTCCATGACTTCATGGTATCCCTTAGCGAATCCGAAAGGAGGGTAATATCTAATACCTCCCTATAGTTCCTGGTAATAAAGGTGGGTTCGTTCGCTGATTTTCCCACTAGCAAGTTGGATGAAAGGATTTAATCAAAATGAGACTCACCCCTGTCGTTGGTGTCAGTGCTACCCCACTGATGGTGGTGGGCGTTGGCGTCGCACCCGATGATGAGGCCAAGGTTCAGCCTTTTGCTGTCCTCGGTGATTAGCTTTAGGGTTGGAAGGATGGGGTCCTGGTCATGTCCCAGGTATGCTGAGCATATCTGGAGGGATCCATTTGGTCCCTCTAGATCTGATGTTGTAAAATCTTCATTGCTGAAATTGGGAAACATGAAAAGAGTTAAATCTTTCCTAGCGAGTATGCAGGCTCGCGATTTACCTGTTGTTGGGGCTGCGTAGAGCCTATAGTCGGCTGCCCTCAGCCCTAGGATTCGGTCGCCACAGATCCAGGGCTCCTGGATGAGGACAGCATCGATACCACCTTCCGCCAGGTGGACAAGTAGCGCAGCGGAAGCTGCTTTACTGTGGTGGAGGTTTATTTGCAGAAACGTCAGAGACATTCTGCTTCTTAACCTCCTCATTGATGCCACCACAGTGATGTCGGCGTCCGAGGTCGGCTCGTCCAGCTCGTAGTCCTCCTCGGACATCCCGACACCGCGCCAGCCAATAGCGAGCTCGCTCTCCTCGGAGACGTACCCCTCCAGGATGTCCTCCTCGTCGGAGGATGGAGGATGAAGGCACTCTGAAGATCTCTCCTCCTCCTTCTTAAACACTCGACCGCTGTGCGTCTTCGAGTTGTTGTTAGAGGGGGTACACCCCATGCCGACTTTAAGGTTTGACGGCCACCTACGTTTTTATTTTTAGTTAGATCATTCATATTTGGTCCCACGAGTATGCTGGGATGGGGATGGTCCGCCACGGTAGAGCCCGCATACCGTGGTAAGCCTAGTTGAAACTGATGGCTCGGCCGGTCCACCAGAGTGCGCATATTAACGACCAAGCACCCCCGGACACGCATGCCTCGGCATATGCTGTTCCACCTCGGATTGGGGTAATTTTTTGGGCAGGAGTTGGGTTGCTGACCCAAGCCTTACCTTATTGGATGGTCGCTCGTAGTGCCTGTTTAACTCCCAGCCGGTCCCATCCGCCAGTTTGGCTTGGGATCGGACAGCTCGAAGATTCACCCGTTGTCCAGTTCTTTCGCCTGGCGCTCGCTAATGAAACTGTGCGAGGCGCCCGTATCCAAGGTAGCGGTGAGATGTCGTCCCTCTGCCACAATCCCTATATAACAGCTTTCTGGGATTGCGGCACTCTGCAGAGAAATGGCCGGTCTGGCTGCAGATCCGGCAGGCCGTTCGCGTGTCTGTGGCTTGACTTGCAGGAGATCCTTGATTCTGGCTTTCTGGCTCGTCGGAATCCGGCGGACGTCGTCGGTGATATTGATCCAAGGTCGAAGCGGCTGCGCTGCGGCGAACGGTGCGTCAAAGGTACATTTTTGATATTCTGACAGCATATTTTCGGATATACACTGCAGTCCGCGAAAATTGAAGGTTTACTAGGTACTCCTTAAAGGGTGCCTTTGCCTTCAGTGCCTCCAGTCGTTGGTAATACCGGGGTGGTCGGAAGTAGTCTTCAAATTTCCGCGGTCCAGATCTTTTCTTGAAGGCCTATGTGTGTATGTCTCCTGTGCGTTATTGGGCTTCAATTCCCCTTAAAAAAAATTTCCTTCTGCAGCAGAGAAAATTGTATATTAGGGACGAAGATAATTGCTCCCCAATTCATGCGTTCTGCCCATATTTTTCCTACTTGTGGGTGCCAAGAGTCCTTTTATACTGTCCGTTAGCCTGGTCTCTGTTCGGGCGCCATTTTGTGAGGATGCTAATCACTCAGCCAGGCCAGCATCCTCCACAGAAAATACTTACTTATGTTAGACAAGCAGGATAACGGGGCCTACTGGCCAGGATTTTTGTAGGGTGGATGGGGAGGGCGGATGGTGATCCCTGCCGGCGGTTGTCGCGATCCTGGGCGGGTCGGCCGGGCGGGTCGGCCGGACGGGTCGGCCGGACGGGTCGGACGGACGGGTCGGACGGACGGGTCGGACGGACGGGTCGGACGGACGGGTCGGACGGACGGGTCGGACGGACGGGTCGGCCCAATGCCGCCGTGTTAGGAAGACGACGGGGGGCGTGTCCAGCCCCGAAGTGGAGCGAAAATCGGGCCCTGGGTTTTTCCGCCGATCCTGTATCGGGATGGTCAACCCCACAATCCCAGAGCACCGTCTTCCGGCTGGGAGAGAATGGCTCCCGTAGCCGGGTAGTTAGCCCCTACCGATGCGGAGTGAAAACGGCCACAGAGCCCGGCACGTCTCCGGATGCCGGCTTCTGTGTCTACGATGAGGAGAGCTTTCACCGGCGAGAGACGGCCGGCCCGAATCCAGAGATCGGCCGCTCACGCCGGGAATAGGGACCCTGCGCAGGAGGAGTTCAGCTCGTCGCCGGAATACTGCCTCCTTAAGCACAGAGCTGAGTCCCACCATGAAAAACGGCTGCGTATCCGAGGGGCCGCTCCGAGCCTCTGCTCGAGAGGATGCGGAGTCGTGAGCCTTGGTGGTGGCGTTTGTCCAATATTTATTTAAATCTTAATTTTCCCTACTTGAGAGTAGGTCCCTACGACTCCGTGGCTGCCACCACCAAGTGCTCGTGATACTGATCCTGCAGTGGGGGAATTCTGGGGCAGCGGTCGGGGTAACAGGTTCAGGTTCCTTGGCTTCGTACTTGGGCTTATTGTCCTTAGCACGTCTATTCGGCTCTAGTTCCACGAGCCGACTCCTCCAGAAGGTTTCTAGGGCTCCTCCACCCTCTTCGACTTCTTGGAAACGCTTCTCGATCGGCGGGCAGGGGCGCGTTCGGCAGCCCTTCTCTGCCACCGATCCCTCTGCTGGCCAAGCTTTGTCGCCTTCGGCTGACTCCAAGCATCATCGGGACCAGTATTCCTGTCTGATCCAGCTGCCTCCAGCTCCTGCCTCTCGAATAAAAATATAGGCTCATAAATAGGAGTTTTCAGAGCCCAATTAGTGCTTTGAAAATATAGGCTTTTAAAACGCTCTTTTCGTTTTCGGAGCTAAACAGAAAGTAAACATCATAAAAATAAATTTTTATGTGTGTTTTCGGAGCTATGGTAAGTAAACAGACAGTAAACATCATAAAAAGCTCTTCATTATGTGCCTTTTCGGAGCTGCGGAATGTAAATACAAAGTAAAGATCGCAGTGTCTCATAAGAAGATCTTTTTTCTGCAAAATTTTCAGTTTGTGCATTACGAAACGGGAAGTCGGACGTGCAAAGTGGAGTGAGAAGTAAATTAAAGAAGAAGTAAATAATAACTGTTTTTAATTTTCTTTAGGAGCCTTAAATCAAAAATTTTCGGTGGATTAAAGCAGTTTTCCAACAAGTGGTCTCAGACTGCAGCTGACAGAATTAAATATTATATATTATATATATTAAATGTTAACTTGCCAAATTCATATATTTTATATATTTCATGTTTGTTTTATGTATAATTAAGTTTAAGTATTATCTTGGACGTTGATGCACTACGATCAGTACACTCAAGTGGCCCGTATGACACCAAGCACGTGCTTTATAAAAAATCAAAGAAAATAAATTAAATGGTAAATTGACTAATTATGTTTGAAGTTTACGTTTTACATGCTTAAATTTTTTCTATTAAGGTCAAACCTAAAATATAATATATGTATGAATCCTGTAGTACTGACGTCAAGTTCGTGGGTGGCGAAAATACTACACACAGGTAGGCATGGGTACCTACCAAGCCGTCCTAGCATATTTGTCCTTCATTTGTTTTTTAATTCTTTTTATATGCCTTTGGCTATACATTTTTATACTTATTTTGGGTTTTTATTATATTATTCTCACTTTTTTATCACTTTTAATCTTTTTTTTTGCACAATTTTCACACCTTTACACTCTAAGCACTTTGAACAACTGCAAATGAAATTTTTTCAACGTTTGACACATGAAATTTTTGAGACTTTCGAAAAAATGTGACCAAAGAAATGAAAAATAAAAACGGTACTTGCTTCACATTTATTTTTGTAAATTGACGTACGGTGACGAAATAAAAATCAAAGACAAAACGTAGTAAGCGGGAAAAGCATAGAATTTAGTTTGGTGGTTCCCAGTTTGTTTAAGCTCGGTACTGTGACGAAATAAATTGGCTTTCAAAAAGTTCCGAGCGGAATTGTTATATATTTTGCTCGGAAACCAGTGTGACCAAAAAGTTTAAAGAAAAGGC
The DNA here is from genome assembly GCA_008042675.1 of Drosophila seguyi. Lineage (NCBI taxonomy): Eukaryota > Metazoa > Arthropoda > Insecta > Diptera > Drosophilidae > Drosophila > Drosophila seguyi. The sequence continues at coordinate 15,809 of VNJU01008881.1, read as the reverse complement.
GGAAAACGCATAAAAGGGGTCAAACTGACACTTATGCACAGCTGTTTTATGTAAAAAAAACTTAATAAAATCAGATAGTAAAATGAATTCAAGCCGTTTAGATATGGGAATAATGCTGATGTACTATGCCGCTAAGGAGCTGAAGGCTAATAACTAGAGGCGCCACGGTCGTCGACGACCAATAACTGATTACTGGCGTAGGAGGAACATAAATGGAAGATTTGCAACTCTTTGCCAATGGCCTTCCAGGCACTAGTAACAAATATAGAATTAAAATGCCCCTTGTGAGCTTAATCCCATATTACGGGCTTTGCCTCAACTGATTTGATTAAAGCTACTTTTTCCTCACGAGAAGAAAACCTTTCAATTCTAGACATTTTTGTTCCTTCTTCTTCTTCTCCGTATCTAGCTTTCAAAATAATTAAATTAATTTATTTCGCTTCGAAATCACAGCTGATTTGTTTTCTGATCTGGCAACGTTTTTACCCGTTTCGCTCTCAATATTTATCTCATCACAGTACCCCCGAAAGCTAGCTTTCAGAAAATTTATCTTCTTCTTCTTTTTGCTCCGTTTTTTTATATATGGAGTTTGACAGCTTTAAAAAAATGTATCTCGTCACAGTACCAAGCTTTACCAGTTACCAGTTACCAGTTTTATCCAGTAGGTACCCATATGGTAACTAGTAATGAAATTAGTTTGGTGGTTCGACTCTCGTTTACCATAGGGTTACCTACCGAACCACCCATGTATGTGATAGTGGAGTGGGTAGTGCTATATGGTCAATCGCCACCCCCAGTACTACAGGGAATATATAAATAAAAATTTAATAATTTATACAAACCCAAAAGAAACAAAAAGTACCTTTTTGGAGCGATTTAAATGCCTAAAAAAGCAAATAAAAGGGTCTTTTCGGAGCGATTTAAGTGCCTGAAAAACGCACATAAAAGTATCTTTTTGGAGCGATTTAGGTGCCTGAGAAGCGCACATAAAAGTGTCTTTTTAGTGGAAATTAAGTGTCTGAAAAGCAACTTTTATGTGCGTTTTCGGAAGGTTTTCACTGCTTCATTCGGAGTGTGAAAGCACATATTTCACACTCATAACGGACTCTAAAAAGTACCCTCTTTATGATCCTGGAATTTCGAGGGAAAAAACGCTCTTTCGGACTCTTTTCTGCATACTTTATGAGCGTAAATCCTCATAAAAAAGTATCGGAAAATCCTCCGAAAACGTTCATATTACATGCTGGGAAATAGCTGCTGAAGCATCCGTGTCCACTTAGCGCCTGGGTGAGGTAAAAGTCTCCTTCCATTGCACACTAAGGGTGTGCGTCCATCGGCCCTGAGATGAGGAGTCCTATCTCGTCTGCCAGCTCTCCATGCTTCTCCTCCTGGCAGCAGCCGTGAGCTACTCTGGTCGGCTGCGCTGCCTCCCTGGTTCGCGAGGCTGGGAAAAGCTCATCCCGTTCCCTGACTAGTTCATTACCTGCTTCGGCTGTCTAGTGTTCGGCAGCATTTTTGAAAGCGCACCTGCAGTCCCGCTGGCCTTCTTGTGGACGTACTCCAGATGCTCCTTGAACGACAGGAGCCCAGGTACTTGATCGCCCGCTGAAACTGGATTGTGGTCCCTCCGACCAATACGGTTGCTGACTCCACCACCTTCCGGCTGGATAGAACTGCCTCCTTATTGTGGGCCGCCAATTTAAGCCCAGCGACTTCTAGCCACGACTCAACAGCTTGGATGGCCGCATGGGCGGGGGTCTCCACTGTTGCGAGCTCATTCGCAACCACAACTATGGCGACATCGTCAGCAAAGCCTACCAGGCTTGTGCTGGCTGGCATTTTCAGCCTTATAACTACGTCGTATATGGCATTCCACAGCAAGGTCACTTAGTGGCCCTGTTTGGGATCACGTCTGGTCCCGGTGCCTTGTTGGGCTTCCGACTGGCCTGTAGAACCTCCGCTTCCGTGACCCAATGGATGACACCCTGTCCGTAATGGGAAAGTTCACGACCTACCGTCAACTCGGGAACAGGACAATGACCTTCCAGTGTCGCCGGGTCAGAGGGGGGTTTGCCACCCGCATTTATCCTCTTAACCACCAATTTATTTACACCTCCCGAAGGGTCGTCATCGGACGCATCACACAGCTTGAGGAAGCATTCTAACTTGCTGTTCCTGATGACAGACTTTAGCTCTTTCTTTTCCGCTTTAAAGCGGTCGTTGGATGCTAAGAGGTGTGCGGTGCCTTTGGCGCATGCCAGCAGCCTTCTGTTGCGGAGACAAGTGCGGTGTAGGTTGGCAATTTTCTCACTCCACCAGAACCATTACATAAGCCCCGTGTGCTTCGTCCGCCGTGAATTCCTCAAGGCCGTGTGCAACCGCGTGCGGGCTGAAGGTGTCCTGTCAAAACGACTTCCTGGGAGTGTTGCCTCTGCCAGTGTTTGTGGGCTCTGCCGTTATTGGCATTGCCGCTATTTTCTGTTCATGTGTTGGTTCACCCGGGTTGCGGGTTCTGCCAGTGTTGCTGGCTCTGCCATGTTGCTGGCTTTTAAGTTGCCGCTCATCTGTCGCCTTCAGTGCAACGGGACTTCTCCCGCACTCGCATCTGGGATGCTACCGTTTCGGCAACTGCGACCCATTAGACGAAGAACTCCAACATACAGCAGATTGGGCGACGGTTCAAGGCTGCTTTTAAATCAGCTCGTTCTGCCGAAATCAGGGGGCACACGAAAAAGGCATGCTCCACGTCCTCTATAAATGCGCTTACGCAGTAGTTGCATTATATATCGACCTCATGTTGGAGCCTGTGCATGTACGCCTTTAAGCATGTCCTGTGACATGGTGTGGTAATCCAGCTGCCCGTGATGTCCCTTCAATTAGGGAACCAGATCGGGGATGAGCTTGTAGATCCAACGCCCTGGGCTCGCGTTATCACATCTTTCTTGCAACCGAGCATGGGTACTGTTTAGCTGGGTTCTGCTGCCCGAATTCCCTTACCTGCGCTCCTCTGACAGTAGGTTCATTGTGATTGCTCCCGATACCACTAATGAAGCTTCTTCGGACACAGCTGGAAATGCGCAATGCGCAGCGTCTGTAGACAGATTTCCACTGCTAGCTGTAGCTGGCAGTCCTCATGGCTTCAGCCCATAACGGCGCGGCAAACAGGATGGTCGATGTCACCATTGTTGCTATCAGTCTCCTGCTACGCTGCTTGGAACCTCGCGTGTTGGCCATGATCCTCCTGATGGCAGCCTTGGATGCCTTGGCCGCCGCGTACTCCAGGTGGCTCTTAAAGTTCAATCTATTGTCGATCATGTCGAGCCGAACCGGAAGTTTAACTTCTCTACCGCTTTTCTGCGGCTTATGAGCACTGCCTCCGTTTTTTGTTCGGCGAACGAGAGCCCATTGTCTGCCAGCCAATACATCTGCATGTCAATTGCGAGGCTGCAAAGAGCAGAGACATCGGCCAGATGCTTCTCCACCGTGACCAACGCAATATCGTCCGCGAACCGCACCCCGGCTCAGCCATCAGGTAGTGGTAGCCTCAGGATCCCGTCAGACGTCAGACGACCCCATCCCGTCAGGATTGGCCCAAGATCAGAGCCCTGGGGCACTCCTCCTGTCACGTGGTGGACCTGGTTGCCGTCGTCGGTTGAATACAGCAGGACGCGGTCTTTAAAGAAGTCCGCTATCAGAAGGGTGAAGTTCCTAGATATGGCGCCGTGCTGTTATACCTCCAACTATGCTCCAACCGCTGAATTGAATGCGTTTTTGACGTCTAGAGTACAAATTAGCCATCTTTCGCCTTTGATCGCGATTGCTGCCATCACCGTTACCTCCCGAGTCGCGTCGATCGTTCTCCGCTTCCTGAAGCCGTGCTGCTGGTTCGATAGGGCTCCAGCTTGACTTCTCCCTCCAGCTTGATGCATATAATGCGCCTAAATATCTTTCCCACTGTCGTGAGCATACAGAGCGGGCAATATGACGGGTCGTCATTGATCTTGCCAGGTTTCGGGATCAGCACTAGTCTTTGTTGCTTCCAGACTCTCAGAAAGGTACGCTCGGCGATGCACCTGTTGTACGCAGTGCAGAGTTGGAAATGACACCAGTGCAGCTAGACAGCGCACTGAGGATTTCCTCTTCGCTGACGAGGATCCCTTCGCTCGCAGTTTGCTGGGAAGCGTTGAGCTGCTCAGCGAACAGCTTGGTGATTATTGCTCCGAGTTGTTCATGAGAGTTTGGGGTCGGCCGCCGGTAGAGCTTGCCCATGACCAGCTTGCAGAACGAGCCAAATGGTTCCTGGTCTTCTGCGTAACACAGCTCCTGGAATCTTTCTCTCTTCCAAGTAGAAGGACGTGTTTTTTTCTTAAGCTCTCGTTTCGTGTAGTTTTTGGGTAAAAACTACCGGTGTTTTACAAAATCTTCGTCTGCATGCAGATATTCTGTTTTGCTTATTTAATTGTTATAGTTTCACACTTCCAGTGTTTGCTTTTGCTTGTTTATTTTGCATTCCTCTTTGTGCCTTCTCCGTTTAGTTTGCGCCGTCGCGACAGCTAAACGACAAGCTTGCTCCCAGGCTTACCCGCTCTCTCGCTCTCCCGCGCTCTCGATGCAGCTGCATCATCTTATCTCTTCCTACGTAAAGGTACAGTGGTAAGTCTTTTTAATATCCGTTGTCTGCGCTATTAAAACCTGTAAAAAGGTTACTTCTGGTAATAATCTTACCGTCTGCTGCTGGCCGTGCGACAACATGGTGCTTGCCAAATGCATTGGTGGGGACGGTGGACGATGTAAGGAGAAACGTCGGTCTACGTTACTGCTGTGAGGCCTGTCGCGAGTTGGAAGGAAAAATTATGTCTTTTATGGAACAAACCAAGGGTGGTTTTATGGACGTATTAGCGAGTTTTCGTAAAATTCAAGATATGTTCTTGGCGCTCGGCACTCAATTTAATAGCTTAAAGCTATTAAACGAGTCTCCTAGGGGCAAAATAACCGACTGGTCTGCAGCATACAGACGGATCCCTAAAATAATAATTAAAAATAAATCTTATTCTTAAATTTGTATTAAAAAAAATTTAAAATAATAATTAATCGCAATACATTCAAACGAATCGGAATATCTTCATACCTAATATTTCTCCACTTCAATACCTTTCGTTTGATAAGATACATATCTTTTACTTTACTCACACAATACAAGTAGGCTTGTATATTATTCTAACACAACTACAAATTACAAATGAAGCTGTGCTCTTGGTTAGACGACTTCGCTTTTACACGAATATACATATGTACATATCGCAGTGCCGGGCGACGAAATGTTTTTATCGAAGCTTGCCGTGGTGTAAGCTGACATCCAAAGCATACAGCGGGCCTTGTGCATTGTCGGATGGGCCATAGAAACCAAAATACAACACATTCGCCTACATTTCTGTAGCATACCCATATAGCAATGGCTCACTGTAATAATAACACACAAACACATTGTAACACTCAGTTGCATAAACAGTCCAGCCCAAGTGCGAGCGTAATTCGAGCGTCCACATACATAAATGCATAGGCAGCATTTCCACGCTGGCCAAATGCTGATCGCACGCTACAGCACTCCTCCTCCTCCTCTAGCGCCGTCGCTCGGCGACATTTCATATATACATATAAGATATGCATATAAGCGTCGCAGCGCTGCAGCCTACGCCGGCAGCGCTGCTCATCGAATTAGCCTAAGAAACCATTGTATGTAGAACATAGGATTCATTAACAAAATTGATTCAAAAGGGAGCGAGACCTTACTCGCTCCACAAATAAATAAAACCAAAATCAGAACTAAAAGAACTAAATATTTTATTTATAACATTTCATTTCAATCCGCTTTGCTCCTCAGCTTCAGCAGCGTCTGTGTATTTCTTTTATTTCGTTTTATCGGGCCGCAGCCGTTACATACATACATTTTCATATGGGCAATTCCATGCTGTCGCTCGGGACATTTTTACGCTTCTAAAGCAAAAAAAAGACAAAAAAAAGAAATTAAAGCAATTCAAATTTGGCGAGTAGGTTTCAATTATTACTCTTCCATAGCTCTATTATTGGTGAAAAAGTTCAGTTCGGCCAACTTTTCATTTTCAAGATAATTGCAAAAAAATACCGATGTCGCACGGGACAAAAAATGGAAGTAGTTTTGTTGGCCTACCGTTCAAAGTCAAAGTTTAGCGAAACCTAAAGGAATATTTTAATGAGTCTAATTTTAAAATGTTGTGTCATCATTTATCTTCATAATGTTTTTGTCTTAAAGCAAAAAGATCGTATATTTTTTTTTTAAATGGACTTTGTATCACTGTCGCATGGGACATGTCGCACGGGACATAATAATTGTTTGGCTTTTTTTTGTAATTACAGTTTTGAAATAAAATGAAAACAAGTTTATTTATTATGTTTTCATATAAGGTCAACAATTTAATGTTATAAATGACAAACTTACATTATATATACTTAAACTAATATGTTCAAAACAATTAAATAAATTCTTTCTGTTCGGAATACGCAGTCCTAGCTAATTTCATTGTTTTGTCATCTTAATAAAAATAATGCAATTTTAAAATGCCCCGACAACTTTTTATATTTTCCCATTTTTCATTTAACTTGAGCAATATGCATTGCTTCTCTTTTTCATCTGCTGAGATGAAAAGCATTTGGACCTCTTTCATATTTTGTTTAGCGCATTGATAAAAAGCAAAGGCATCTGGAATAACAAATTTTTTGGCCTTAGTTAGTTGCCAAACACACTCCTTTTTACTATGGCGCCAACTCCATCGACGGCTCCCTTTCCGTGTGAGCTTGCAAAAAAAACAAAATAACTGGCAAAATCGTTAAGGCTATTTAAAATCCAGAGCTTTCAAGCACTTTTATTTTTTTGGTCGTGGTTGACCTTCGCGTGGAATTGCCCATATGCATTTGATGGCACCGTGTCTCAACAATACATTTTCTAAACGAAATTAAAAGGTCCATTAAATAAAAGGAAATTCATTATTTATTCTTCATTGCATATATTAATTGAATAACCCTATACCAGGTATGTTTATCAGAACAGGTCTGTTTTAAGACCTATTAAGACCTGATAGCAGGTCTGTAAATCAGTTTAATTATTTCTTAATGCATTCCCAGCCCCGTGACTGATATAACTGTTGATTTTTATGCCCTTGCAGGGTTTTATAATTTCAGTCAGAAGTTTGCAACGCAGTGAACAGACATTTCCGACCCAATAAAGAATATATATTTTGTATCAACAGCCGAGTCGATCTAGCGATGTCCGTCCGTCCGTCTGTCTATCCATCCATCCGTTTCCACGCAAACTAGTCCCTCAGTTTTGAATGTATATGAATAAAACTTTGCAGATAGTCTTCTCTTACTTTTTTATACAGAACGATCTTAATCACTTTCAAAAATGGTGCACTATAAACTTATTAAACTTAAACGGTTCTAAATGCAAGCTTATGATATTCTCTCGTGTCGCTCCCAATTCTCCGGAAAGAATCGCTTTAGTTGATGATTTGGGTGTCAGCCTGGATCCTAAACTGAACTTTATTGATCATATTTCATTCATGCCAGAGGTGTGCTTGGATTCATTAAACGTTGGTCGAAAGAATGACGCTTACGTTACAAAATCCCTATATGTTTCTTTAGTTCGCCCTATCTTAGAATACGGATGTTGCGTTTAAAGCCCTCAGTATGGGGTCCACAGTAAACGCATTGAGTCGGTCCAAAAGAACTTATTATTTTTCGCTTTACGCAGTTTAAACTGGGATGCAAACCAGAGGTTACCCTCCTATTCTAGTAGACTCCTCCTTATTAACTTACCACCGTGGATAAGGTTATAAATAAAGGTAATCCCAAGAATGGTTCTGCGGTCTGTCTCTAACTCTTATCCACGGTGACGTGGAGTGTGCTGACTAGTTGGGTCAGCTAAACTTGCATGTAGCGAGTAGAAATACTAGGTCCTATATTCCTTTAAATTGCATGAGCCCCTTAGAGTATTATGTGCAAATTAATCTGATTTGTACACAATAATTTCAAACGTAAATAGTATTCATAAACTAAAAAAATAGTTATTAACCCACTAAGTATGCGTTCAAGAAAACACTCTGGCAGCAAGCCAGTAGTTACTTCCTCGAATTGGTGTTCTATATTTAACATCTTTCGCCTACTTACACCTGAGACGAACAAGCTTAAATGTTCTTATCTTAGTGCATCAACGTCCAGAAAAAAAAAGTTTTAACCAGCCGGATCGAACCACTATGTCATATAGCTGCCATGGAAACGATCGGAAAATTTTGAGGAAATAAATTAGAATTTCGCCCCTCATCTTCTTCTTCCGCCGCACCTCGCCCCCTTTCGTGGACACTCTCGGCCGCTCATTGCTTCGCTTCGATCTTTTGCCGCTCCTCGGAACTCATCCGCCGCTCCTCGGAACTCATCCGCCGCTCCTCGGCCCTCTGGAGCTTACGCGCTCACCTTCACGTGGGCTTCGGTGCCCCGAGCGCTGCAGTCGGCCGCCGTCGATCTCCCGCTCTCGCTTCAGCGGAGTAAAGCGATCGGAAGCACGGCTCTATGGTTAAACTTAAGTAAGTCGTCTTATACTGCCGATTAAAGCTGACCCCTATTGATCACGACGCCACCAGTTCTTCAACAATATTTCCGCCTGCGCCGTAGGAATTTTCAACAACCCAAGGATATCTTTTTCGGAAGGATCGCCCCCCCACAAACATTGGTTCTTCGATTCGGATTAAGATATCCTTCCGTTCTTCACCAGCAGTTGGGAAATTTTATATTTCTCTTCATTTTCTTTCGCCGGAATTTTTCCATCCGTCTCTGCTTTGTGTGGTCGCCATATTCTTCGTCGATCTCTACTCCCCGTGTACACCAACTAACAAACGGTCGCGGCATACATACTTTCACATACATATTTATGTAATGCGGCGAAATTAAATTCGCGAAAAATTCGGCAAGTGAAAAGTGAAATAGTATGGTGAGAAAGAAGGAAAAGGAAATAATATCGGCCAACTGGTGTGCACTGTGTTCTGGAGTTTCCCTGTTCGCTGAACGGTCCGCCGCTGTCTCGATATTATTTTTTTTCTATTCTGTGTGCAAATTTTTCTACACATAATTTTTCTGTCCTTTCAAATACAGTCCACTTCTCGATACTCCACTGTGCCACCCCGAGCCCTTACACATGCACACATATTCGCATGCGCTCTCATATATTTTTTTGCCTCCGATCCTAGAAACAAAACGCCGCTACAAAGCTAATACAAAATAAAATAAAACAAAATATATTTAATAACAACAATTACAAGCGAATAAAACAATTAAAAATTGTTCGCAATTTTCCTTACACGCATACATACATACAGATCTCCATACGATTGCTTAGCATCGGCAGCGGAAGTGCAGTTTTCGGGTTCCAGTGCTTTCGAGGCTCGCCCTCTTCCCTTTTTTGCGCGGATATACATACCATATATACATATGTATATACCGCAGTACCAAACGATCGACAGTTTTTATCGAATCTTGCTCGGCCGTGAATCTGTTTTTTTTCCTTTCGTTCTCTCGGGCCGCTGCCCTTACATACAAACATATGTACGTACATTCATATAGAGCCTTACATTTGTCTGCACAGTATCCCAACATTGAATCTTTGGAAACAAATAAATAAAACTTCAAAAATATAAGTAAATTATATATTTAATAAGTAAATTAAAAACTTGTATTTTATTACTAACTTCATAATTTGATTAAATTAACTAATTTAAATTACTTATAAGTTTAACAAATAAAGAGCCAAAATCATTTGTCTGCACAGTGTCCCAACATTGAATCTTTGGAAACAAATAAATAAAACTTGAAAAATAGAAGTAAATTATTTATTTAATAAGAAAATTAAAAACTGGTACATTATTATTAACTTCATAATTTTATTAAATTAATAACTTTAAATTATTTACAAGTTTAATAAATAAACAGCCAAAATCAAACATTTATATATATACACAAACAATTTATTAGTTTTGTGTTTTAATACGTAGCAAGACATATTCCGGTGTTTTTCCTGCTTCATATCTTCACCTTGTCGCGTACTTCCAGATTCGTTTTGGGTTAATTTTCTTGTTCATTCTAACGCTACGCAATGGATGCCGCCTACCTACAGAGTAACCATACTCTAGCTTGTTTTTTTCGATATTTCCCAAGAATTCGCTAACTTCTTCCCGGTGTTTAAACTGTTCCCTTTTTCCACTCGATGTCGATATCCTTAGATATCAGTGCAGGTCATTCGTCAAGGCTCACTCGGTCGACTACATAAGTGGTTCAATCCGCCAACGATATAGCCATGAGGAAATTTATTGCAACAACGGATTGTGTGACCCACTTTGAGGCACACCTCCACACTCCGGGCACCTCAGAAGTTGCAAATATGTCCCCGTCCAAGTGCCAATTCCATCGGGACCAAATACGTGCACTGTGGGAGAAGGTGGAGAAAAGCTACGAGAGCTGCTTCGACCTTATTTCTGAGACCGCTGACAGTACGACCACCTCAACTGAACTGGAATCAAAGTACAGGTACTGTTACTCCGTTTATTCAAGGACCATTGTCCATCTTCAGGTCATAATAAAGCAGTCTGAGTCCCAATCCACTCAGGTTTCCGTCAGTGCGTTCGCACCCCGTCTACTGGTTGTCGGCTACCACCCGTCGATACTGAGGTCTTCACAGGCGACTATCTTCGCTGGCCCACGTTTAGGGATTTGTTTACGGCGATTTACATCCATAATTAGCGCTTCACGCCGGTGGAGAGATTGCGTCACCTACTCTCCAAGACTAGTGGCGATGCGTACTCCATTGTGTCCAAGGCGCCCCTAACTAACGAAGGGTTTGTCTCAGCGTGGCGAAGCATAACGGAGCGCTTTGAGAATAGGAGGCTGCTAGTGAATATCCAGTTGAAAATCCTGCTTAATATTCAGGCTATCCCCCAAGAGTCTGGAAGCGCCTTACGGGAGCTACAAGGCACCCTCCAGAGTTGTCTAAAGGCCTTAAAGATGTCCGCGAGGGATTTCATTCCTATGTTCGTTCTCCAAGCTGCCCAAGCTCACAGGAAAGAGCTTGATGCCGATGCTGATGTTCCCAATTCCTGACAATGAATGGCAGCGAACGCTCCGAGAACATCCGAAATGCTCGAGGGCACCGGCACCGGGACTTCACTAGTGGCAACTCCTGCTTTACGTGCCGCGGACGCCATCACACCCTTCTGCACCACGAAAATCCGGTTCTGACCGTTCTACGATTCTCCGCTCTATCTAGTCCACGAGCTGAGCCTGTTGCGCAAAGCGCTACAACTTCCGATAATCATTCCAATGTTCAAGTGTGTTTTACGCCGGGATCAAGGGCTGTCCTGCTCGGCACGGCGATTATTAATATCTGCCACCTTGGTCGCACCTTTCAAGCACGCGCTCTAATTGATTCAGGTTCCGAAGCAACCTTCATTAGTGAGAAACTCTTCAATCGGACCAAACTGCCATTCGAAGCAGTCCAGACCCAGGTTTCCGGTCTTAATCAGACAGTTTCTGCTCAATGCACGAAGTTCTGCAAATTTTCTATTCGCGCTCCCTCCAGACCCGGACTGCAGTTAGATGCGACTGCTTATGTCTTGCCTCAACTAGCTGGAAAACTTCCAACATGCCAATTTTCGTGAGATCTCCCGAGGGAGCTTCCTGGTCTCCCCTTAGCGGATCCGACGTATTTCGAAAGCTCCGAAATCGACGTATTGATAGGAGCGGACATTCTTCCGTCTGTACTTCTGAACGGTTCCAAGCGCAACACTTTAGGCTCTCTTCTGGCACAAGAGACAATTTTAGGTTGAGTGCTCACATGCCCATTGTCCACGGCAGCCGCTCGCACCGTCGCTGTATTTTCTGCGCGAGCTTCCGGCGCATCCAAAGGTTCGGTCTAAGGGGCAGGCTTCCCAAACGCACACAGTTCTACCGTTGTCGACTCTGCAACGGAATCCACCCATTTAGAAAATGCCAACAGTTCCTCAAGTTTAGCGCTGAAAAGAGGCTCCGCGCGGTTATCGTCCATCGTTACTGCTCCAACTGTTTGGCCCACGAACATTCCGAGGGAACCTGCGGCAGTGGTGACCGATGCAAGACGTTCAATCAGCACCATCAAACGCTTCTGCATCTAGTGCATCTAGTCCACGCGGCCCCTTCGCAGCATCGGGCACCTCCCTACTGCTAGTGTGCAAACTACGAACCATCACTCACGCTTTATTTTTTTATCCAGACCAGATCCATGCCAGCAATTCAACGCAGCGCAATTTTGCCCCAAAGCAGACGTACCCGAGTTACTCGTTCCTATCATAGACGAGTCTTCACGGAATACGTCCAAACCGGAGAGATCAACACATCCTTACGCTCCGATCAGCTTCGTTATATCAATGTCGTGGGATGCGCCCTGATCACGGCATCTGCTGCCCTGATCACGGCATCTGCTGCCCTGATCACGGCATCTGCTGCCTCTCCGGAGCCTGAAACCAGCCATAAAAAGGACGAGAATGTTGCAACCCGAGTGATTGCAAGGGGGGAAAAATGTTTACGTGAGGGTCCCACTGTACCCCCCCATCCCACCTTGAGCTTCCGAAAGCTAGGCTGCTCTTGCGCTCACGTATATCGGTCCTCCGCGCACAGTCCATCGAGCGTGCCAATGCTCGCCCGCTCCCCGCTCTTCTTCTTCTTTCGCCGCTCCACGGCCCCTTTTGTGAACACGCTCGACCGCTCTTCGCTTCCCTTCGATCGTCGGCCGCTCCGCGGAACTCATCCGCCGCTCCTCGGCGGATGAGTTAAAGCTTATCATGTATGTATACCACGACGCCCCCGTTTTTTCCCACAATATTTCCGCCTGCGCCGTGGAAATTTTCAGCAATCCAAGGATATATTTTTCGGAAGGATCGCCCCCCTACAAAGAGATATAACCATTTTGTAACACTTTAGGAATATATAAGTAAAGATCTTGCGGACCAAGAAGGACCAAGAAGTAGAGGTTGTTCGCCTTTTGGTGTTGTCTCCCAACTCTGTGAAGTTCTTCTCCAACGTTATAAACTTTACTTTACTTTATTTTATAAATTCAATATTAAAATATTCAAGGTTGGCTGTCTGCAATTGCTGGTCGAATTCGTTCTGCCTAAGCGTTTGGTATTTCGTAACCCCTAAGCCGGCGGTATCTAAGTTGACGTACTGCAAACCTTGCAATTGCTCCAATTGCACGGCAAACGGTCAGCGTGCCGCATATCAGTGATCCGTCGCGGAGGTCGCAGCGACGGTCTGAGCCCCCAGCTCAACGATGCCTCGGTGCGATGGGATGCCTTTGGTGAAGGTTATTATTTTCTATACTATGTACAAGGCAATTCGACAATATGGGTCATCGCTGCTTCCGTTAGGATTGAGAATATGAATTTATTAGATATTGTTGATAATTTTCTTAAGTTCTGTAGTCTAAAATCATGAACATATTTTAGCAAAAGCTGGTATAAAAGATACTTTGCTTCGTACCGCTGGCAGGGCCATTATATGCGTGGTCGAGTAGCTGCTGTAAGACATGTTCCCGATGTGGATGGTCTCGTTATTGTACTGAACAATAAACGATACCAGCGTTTCTCCGCATCCGTCACAACCGATCCATTGAAATTTGTCAGGAACACGGTAACATGTCCTCCCTTTAAGCTCTTTTCCTGGCAAACGTTCGTATTTCCAAGTACAGTATCACAAGTTTGCCTTCACCAATCAAAGGGTAAAAAAGCATCAGCTTGTATTTGGTGTCCACAACTTTGGGTTGTGCCAACACGTATAATAAGCAGGTTCCATTTGTCAGGAGCGATGGTTCCGCGAATTCCATTGCTTCTACCACATATTGGTATGGTAGGCAGCGAGTTTCCGCTGGAAGGGGTTTCTACCTCCTTTTGGTCCAAGAGATTCGGGTTCACAACGGAAGCATTCGCCAGTTGACAGGCCCGTGTGATCTCGTCCACCTGCTTCAGGAGTATCATTGCCTTGTGCAGAAAAATAGTGGAGACAAGGGCCTCGCCATCAAGGGAGTTCAATTTTTTCATCACATCGTCAAGCCTCTGTATGGAGTCATATTTATCGTATTTATTTGCACCTTTTGGTCTTTGTTTTGAATTATCTGTCCAAGGCCATTCTTGTGATGCCGCTTGTGGCCTTTTTAAGGTAGTGGCATATCAGAGACGCAGAGTGGCATATAGGTGATTGCTGATGTCTCTTGGTTAGACTTGTCAATTATTTTTTAAATCTGGTTCAGATCGCCATACAAGGTCTTGTTGCAGCGGTCGACCATTTTATATGGAGAGTATTTAGAATTTTGTTCATATAATTATATTGTGACCTTACAGCTTAATTTTATGTGTTGGATTGCTTCCGTGTAGGAATGGGAGAATAAAGTTGGAGTTTAAATTTGTTGGATTGGATAGGAGTTGGAGTGGGTTAACATTGGAGAAGTAAAACGATCTATGTTGGAAAAGTGCAGTGTATTCCATCAGTTGCATTGTTACAAAATAGGCAGGTGCTTTGAAGTGGTCTGTTTATGCAATGGGCGATTTGTTATTTTAGTATATTTTTAGGTGTAGCTTAGTTATAATAATTTATTGTCTGGTTAGGCTTGTGCTTTTAAATGAGAAGTTTGGTGGTGTGCTTTGTGTGATTTTTTTGAACCATTGTGAAGTTTGGTTTTGCAGTCTTTGATGTTCGTAGTATGTGATGTGGGTAGTAATTATTGAGGAGATGAGAAATGCCATTGGTGTACTAGTTGTTAGCGTATATAAGTGGATAATTGTAGTTTCCCTGGCTGCTCTGTCCGCACTTTCATTGCCTTTTATGCCGATGTGGCTCGGGATCCGAATAAGTTTTATTGTTGAGAAGTGATTCGAAATTATGTTTCTGATTGAAGTGGGGTAGGAGCGGTTGTTGGGATTTGTTATTGCTTTAATGAAGGATAGGGAATATATGCATGTAGCATATTTGCCTGTCGATTTAGAGTAGATTTTAACTGCTTCGTGAATAGCAATTATATCACTTGTGGTAAAATACCTTTTTTTATTACATCTGAATCGGTAATGAACTGAATAATTGGCTTTAAAGCATCTGTATTTCTTTATTAACAGTTTGGATAGTTTGCCTATTGCAAAGTCATGAGAAAGAATAATTTTTGTAGAAACTTTTCTAGTCAAGAAGAATCTTTCCCGTAAATGGGTAGGCAGTAATCTATTTTTGAGATGAGGATGGAGTTAAAAATTTGGATATGGGAGGTTGTTTTGCAGTTGTGTTTACGTGAGGTGTTTAATGATCTTGAGGCGTCGTAAAGGGTGGTATTAACACGCATCCGTCCCTAAGAAAAAAAAAACGAAATAGTCCCTTTGTGTCAATTTGACACAAGACAAAAATTGTCAAAAAACAGAAGAAAAAATGTTGTTTGTGGTTTTTTTTTTTTGCTGAAATTATGTTTTATTACTATTATTTTATTATTTTACGTGATTTTTTTTTTTTAATTTTTACATTAAAAAAAAAAAAAAACATTTTTTTGACAATTTTGGCAAAGTGTGAATTTGTGGTCTGGAAAGACCAATGTCATCTGCCGCTCTTTTAGTTTTTTTGCCAAGCCGTACGATGTGAAGAAATTATCGCATGCCACATTTCTTCCATTCAAACCTTCAGTGATCTGCAGAACCACTCTCTCACCTTGATTTACCTCTGCGGCA
>VNJU01008879.1:0-33507 GCA_008042675.1 Drosophila seguyi | reverse complement strand
CTCATCTTGGGTAGACCTGATCGGCCTCTCAAACTGTCCTCATTAATTAGAAGACCGGATCGGCCTCTAAACTCCTCTCATTATTCGGTAGACCTGATCGGCCCCGGAAACTGGTCTCACTAATTAGAAGACCGGATCGGCCTCTAAACTCTTCTCACTTTGGGTAGACCTGATCGGCCTCTCAAATAATTCTCATTAATTAGAAGACCGGATCGGCCTCTAAACCCTTCTCACTTTGGTAGACCTGATCGGCCTCTCAAACTATTCTCATCTTGGGTAGACCTGATCGGCCTCTCAAACTGTCCTCATTAATTAGAAGACCTGATCGGCCTCTAAACTCTTCTCACTTTGGGTAGACCGGATCGGCCTCTCGAATTTTCTCTGGTTCAACCCCAGACGTCGGAGAACTCACGACCGGGGGAATCGAAAGATTGTGGAGCTGCCATCTCGGGACTTCGGCGTTCAGAGGCGCGGTACATCGAGCAACGGGACACGACGGCGGCGCAGCTGGACGAACCCTGGAGTCACGGCGACGACAGCAGCCACCTGGACACGACTAAACTGATTGTTAACCCTCAATAAAGATCCGATATTCAATTACTGTATAATTCTCGTCTTCTCCTCTGGGACCCGGGTCGGAATCTCTTACAGCAACCCCACCTGAACAAAAACAATTTCCTGAGACGACTCCTGGCCATCCCTGAGCCACCCGAGCACTGACAGATCGTCACAATTTTTTGGTATGTATAAAAGTTTTATATAACTTCCCTGCTTATTCTCGGATTGTATAGAAATTCGAATCCTGCTCAAGGCCCATGGTTTAGTTTGCTGGCGCTGCCTGTAGTCATGCTACCATATATGTATAGTATATAGACGGATATCAGATAATATCAACATATTGAAAAATTTTCATATTTTACGCCAAATCGATATATTTACGTTGCGAAAGATAAATCGATGTCATAAAATAAATGTTGCCAGCGCAGAATGTTGCTGGCGAAAAATGTTGTAAGCAACAAAGCCAAGCAGATATACATATTTCTATTGCAGCTATATGATATAGAGGTCCGATTTTGATAAAAGTAAAACCGAAATTCTGAAATAATACAAAATGGCCATGTCTCAAATTTTATGAAAATAAGTGGAAAATTGGCTTAGTTAGATTTTTTTCCCCAAAATTTTCCGATCGGCCCTATGGCAGCTATATGATATAGTCGTCCGATCCAGCCGGTTCCGACTTATATAGTAGTGAGAGCATATAGAAGACTAACTGCAAAGTTTCATTCAGATTCATTCAGGCGTTAAATGCTATATTATAAAATTCGATATTATATTTATATATTTGGGCTGTATAAACTGGCCAGTTGATCAAAATAGTAAACCGTCAAAGATTCGATGCTTCCTGTCACCGTTTCATATATTTTTGGTTGGCGTTCGGATAAACGAGGTGTGATAATTAAGTAATGAGACTGTTCACATAAAAACTGTATATTTCAAAAACATTCTACAATTCTGCCATCCCTCTTACAGTAGTCCCCTTGGTGAGCTTTACAACGATTCCAGCGAGTTTTCCATGCTTCGTTACTTCTATGGAACGCTTCGACTGGGATGTTCGCGAGTACTATCGGTCATGGCCGCCTGGATGTCCTCAATTGAATAAAAATTTATTCCTTTGGTCACCGATTTTGTTCAAGGGAAAAAAAATAAACTGTGTGACATATCGGGCGAATGAGACGGTTGTCACAACACTGCCCTTTTTGGCCTACGGTCCGTTGTCGTGATGAAGGGATCCAGTTACAAGCGATGCCTGGGGGCACTCTATTTACTCATTTCGCAATCGTCGAAGTACTTGGCGATAGTAAACTTGATTCGGAACTGTTAAGCTTCGATCTTCGCGGATTAGAGCGCGCACATGGCACATTCGATTTTTTCATTTAAGACGACAAGTTAACAAATTTTTTTTAACTAAACAAGGGAAAGCGATGGCAATATACCAATGGAAGAAGGGAAAGGTAATTTCAAGGTCGCAGGGTTAACACAATTGCGGCAATATAATCAGCATAATTAATTTATTGGCACACCTCTTGCCCTTCCGTTGCTTATTACTTCATAAGAAATATAAAACCAGTTAGTTTATTCACTTTATACAGGAATAATTTATTAGTGGAATATTTAAATAAAATAATACATTTATAAATATAAGCCTAGGATTATTTATGCATACTTTCGTATCGGCTGGTATTAGAGAGTGCCACAGGAATCTCAGTGGTTTTGAGATCCATAAAAAGTTAGTCCAAAAGTTTGATATATATTTAAGGTCTTAATGCTGTGTCCCGTATTTGGCAACTTGAAATAAATATTCGCGTACTTTGGGACATATTTTAAAATGTATCTCAGAAACATGATCTAATCATTTAAGGTTCGGATAGAACGTGAACATTGTTTTATGTACTTGGAATCAAGTCAAATTGCTCTTTAACATGCCTCTCGCAAGCGGTAAGTAATTTGAATAATTAATTGCACATTTGTCCAAAAGCAAATTGGCGAAGGGACTTCACATGGATATCTGTTGGGTTTTGGTTAGCGTGATAAATTAACATTTTAATTTGTGCTTCGTTGAGCAAGCTTAGGCCCGCACAACCTCATAGTTATATACCTGTACATACAGATTCGATTGAAAACCAACGCTGCAGCATCAGTCTCCGTTATACATAACCAGACAATTTTAATTTCACATCTATATCTAATTAGGCCACTTTACTTTACTTGCCACGATTTTGGCTTCTCTAATCTCTTGGGAGTTAGTCTTTTAACTGTGTATTTGGGAGTATTTTAATGAGTATTGTAAACAAAAAATTACTTTCAAGCTGCACTGTCATGTTGTGAAAGTAGAAAATCGGTAACAGGTCCTACGAAATAAATTATTTTTCCAAGTTTAAACTATTATTTGTGAATCAAATCAGGGACATTCTTATTTGATTTGTAGTTTTAACGCGATCTTGTATCTTCGAAAGCAATTATTTCTATACATAAATAAACAAACCACGTCTTGGGGTGTTAAATTTACACTGTTAGTCAATTTTTCAGAAAATGCTTTGATAATATTTAAATCGGAACCGGCCCGACAACAGTCTTTGCCCTAAATGAGAATAATAAACATTATTAAAAAAATATATATTTATATTATATATATATTTATTATAAAAATATATATATAGCTTCTCTCGGTGCAAGAGTATCCTCACTTCGTCGTAGTCTATTTCGAAGATCCACTTTGCTGCCTCTCTGATTATTTTTGTTGGCTCCGTAAGCATGTCTGAACCACATCACGCGGAGTCGGAGTCTGTGCACGACTAGTGAATGGCTGTGGTTGCATCCAACGGTTGACTGGCTACCCCGGCTACGACTTTATTAGGCTCCAAAATAATTAGGCGTTAAATATGCTCCACTTATTAATTTGCCATCACTGCTGCTTCCACCCATCCTCCTGATCCGTTGACTATGCTCCTCACAATATACCGCATTTTTTTAGCACAATTTTGCGCTTCCGGGCCACGCTGGATCCGTGGCCCTTTTTGGCCGGGCGAAGCACAATGGTGCCGCTACTGGACTTGGTGAAGGTTGGACTGAAGGCGCTGATTGTCGGCGTACTGCTGCTGTAGGGCGGATGGCTGGAGTTTTGCTGGTTTCCGGCTGTCTGCTCGTAGCTCTGCGTCATCAGCTGATGGCACTTGGTGGCCAGGTAGCGGAAAACTGACGCCACATTGATGTCCTCCTTGACGGAGGTGCGTATCAGGCGGCAGTTGAGCATTTTAGCCAGCGTCTCCACCTCATCAGCAGTCACCACTGCCTGTTCGATCAAATCGATCTTATTCTGGACAATCACCGTGGGTATCTCATTGCACTCGTTCTCCACCTTACGCTTCCAGTCCTTGATCGCCTCGAACGAGGCCCGATCTGTCGTGGAAAAGACCAGCACTGAGGCCTGGGCACCCCTATAATAGGCCTTGGTGATGCAGTCGAACTCCTCCTGTCCGGCGGTGTCCCACAGCATTATGCGCACATCTTCGCCGTCGATTTCTATTTGTCGTTCTAAAAAATCCACACCGATCGTCTTCTTGTAGTCCTTAGTGAATATACCCTTGCAGTAGCGCTGAATCATTGACGATTTGCCCACGCCACCATTTCCCACAATGACCTGTGAATAAATAGAAGGAGGTTAAGGGGTTGCGAACTGGAAACACAAGGATTTTAGCAAATCTTCAAATTAATTTTTTAAGCTATTAGCAAGCGAATACTAATTGCAGATTATTGATTGTATGTTCAGAAAAATTTCCGAAAACATGTCTGAGCATCTTTCGAAATTGAAACATATACACCATATAATAATTGATTATAATTATTGGTAAAACATATTAGATGTTCAATTGAATATATTTTTTTTTAGATGCCATGCTAGGTTTATATTAGATGTTCAATTTTATGTATATTTTTTTTTTGATGCCCTGCTGGTTAACATTAAAAATCGTTAGTAGTTTAAAAAATAAGTATTTTCAAAAATATCTATATATATCTATATCATTCTTTGGAATTTGGGATTATTGTTAATTTTGAATTGTTTTGTTTTTAAAGTTGTCCTGTAAACTTAACTGGTCAACTACAAAAATAAAGTAAAGTTAATTCCTTTCCTTGCTTTCTATTGGATACTTAAAAACCGGTAGCTTTTTCAAGTTGTTAACATTAATAATCAAAAATGTTACTTGGCCTTCGGCGAAAGACATTTCTAGATACAAAGATGCAATCGAAGCAATTGCAGAAAGCTATTAGAGGCGAGAGGAGAACCCTAATTGAACCAGAATCTTAATCCGTGCAGTTTTGCCATTAGCATCATCCATGACGAATCAAATCCAGATCTGATCTCTCAGGTGCCAGTGCCATTCACTCGCTCCAGTCATTCATCATTCCTAATGGAGAAGATGCACGTAGCCGTCTGGGCAACTTACCACTTTAATGGCCAGCTCGATATCATCTTCACGCATGTTGGTGTAGTTGTACTGCGACTGGGAGTGCGACTGCAGAACGGTCGCAGCAGCTCCGCCGGTTGCCGTTTGGATTAGACGCATCTAAGCCGGCAGGTGGGCGCCGACGTTCGCCCAGGTGCGCGTTCCAGCTCTCGCTCCGCCTACGGTCAGCTGACTACAGTAGCAGAGGCACGCGATTTAGGCAGCAGGTAGATCGCAGGCAAAACGCAATCACTAGCTCAGTATCCAAATAGATTTGTTTTTTTTGGTAAGTCAACTTTTCCGCAGGTTTTTACTTTTATCCTGACTTTTGCGTAAGCTATGCAATTCACTTTCTACGCATTGATTTCACCAAATTCGAACTGTGGAACACAAAAAGAAAAACCAACTTTTCAGCGACATCTCAGACTTAGGATACAGATAAATAAAACAGTCAATCCTCTTTAACTTGAACAAGCATTGGATAAAATTACTCATTCGTATGTATCTTCTTATACAATTCACGCCTAAAAATTTCCCACCCTAGAAGTCTATCTTTAAAACGTCGTATTATATGTTATATTTCTCCGAGTCAAATTAAAATATTGAATATGAATACTATTATTTAATAGTTTATTTTTCTTACAAGGCCCTGAATATTCGATGCTATAAAGTTATACGTTGAGCTAGTAAGTCATGGATAAACAGGGCCGAAAAAACTTAACCAGTTACCAGGGGGTATTGTAGTGTATAAATTTTTAAAATATATTCTTTTTTTTTTAAGCTGAATATTTCCGGATAGCTGCATCCATACGTTTCAGGCATTTCCCCAATCTTTAAACGCGTTTTCCCGAGAATCGAATTTTTTTTACTTTCTGGTAAGACTTCTAACAGTAATTTTAATCGAATTTTTTCCCACTTAACGATTTTCTTATGCTTCTCCGAGTACGATTTTTAAAATTTTGTTTTGTTTAATTTGTACACCCTTCAACAGGTAAAAAAACAAGGTTGAAAATTGAACTTTTTACAAATAATCGTATATTTTAAACAGGAGTGACGCTGATGATGTTTCTTAATTAATTTTTAATTTGTCTTGGGAAGTTTAAACTATAGGAGCTTTACTGTAAAGGTTTTCTTTCATTTTCACATTCACATCAACCGGTTTTCAGCGCAGTTTCTTTTTTTACTCTTTTTGTGTTTTTCTCATTTTTCCTGTCTTGGCCCCGGGCTGCCGAATGCGGCTTCTAATAAGACGCAACCCAAACACACGCACGGTTACGTTGTTCGACAACAGGAGCTTCCACACACCTCACACACACGGGAAGAGAGGGACAGGTGGAAGGGGTCTCGCCCCGAATTCTCTGGCTTGGTCTTGTACAGTGGAAGAAAGCCAGAGATCGGCCAGTGCCTGGCATTAGTATTCGCATTAGCGCGTGCTTATGAATTCTTTGAAAATTGTTCTAGCCTTTCTTCTGTTTACAGTTTCTGGCTGCCCTGCTCTCTGCGGTTCCGTGGGCGGCTGCTTGGCCTACGTGGGCTAAGATCTGTCTAGCATGTGGAGTATTTATATATATTTGACCAAACAATGGCGAGACGCTAAATCCAATTGTTGTGCGGATGAGTTATGAGTTCTGTAGGCAAATTAGTTAGTTGGTCTCCATGATTCCAGAAATAGAACGCGGTCTCCCCTTCGATAATTTAATAGAAGTAAATAACAATTTGGGTCAGATTTAAATTTGAACTGGATTGATACTGAAATTCTATTAATAAACGTTGGTGTAGAAAACTTTTAGGTTAAATACCAAGTTTTCCCGAATACTTGTTTGCTCGATATTTTAAGTTACTCTAGATATTGGATATTAGTCTCAACTTTCCAGATATTTATGTTTATAATAGCTTCAATACCATTTTTCAGTTAATTGCTTTATATGCTTTAAATATGTAAAAAAAAGTTTTAAACTCGCACACTGCCTAGTAATTATTATTACACCTTGCTAGTGTTATTTTATATACGCAGAACCCCTTAATTGAAGTCTTAAATTTTTAACTCTATAGATGTTTTTTGTGTTTTGACATGACTACAAACTTTTTCAAGCTTTCATTGACCCAAAAAGCGGTGATCTTTCGGTCCAAGGTTATACTACACACAAGCAATTAATTAAATCTCAGCATGATTTTTTCTGATTTTTGAACGAAGCCGGCATTCCACACTTTTTAAATTAATCGAAGATATAGCACCGGATTTGTATTTTTCAATTTCCTGTAATTGCTAATGCTAATGCCTCGGATGGCTGGTTCGTTCGCTTCTTTGTCTCCTTCTCTGTATTATTTTCATACCAGAGTTAAACTTTAACCCATTCTAGTTCTTCTGGCTTCTTTGTCTACGTCCGAAGAAGGTTCATATGCTATTTTCGTTATTTTTTAACGTTTTATTTTTATGCTAATAGGTTATAGATTTAGTTCAACGCGGCGACAGCAAAAACAACAATAATAAGCACAGCTTGACATCAAATGCCAATCGTAAATGTGTGGGATACGTCCATATGTTGTATGTAAAATGTAAAATAAATGTAAAAAATACAAATTTTAACTTGAGAGATTAAGAACCATTTCTTTTTAACATTTTAGCAATGTAAAAGGGTTTGGAAAAGCCGAATATTTGTTAAGATTAAGTTTATTAATTCATTATTTTACTTTTACATTTTAATAGAATTTTAGCAATTAAATAAACAACAAATACAACAAAAACAACAAATTAAAAATACAACTAATCACACGACCGCAGATGTATGAACTCAGCAGATACTGCACAGCAAATTACAAATATAATGCTCTGCACATAAATTTACACAGTTGCACAGTGCAATTATTTTTAAATTTGCCCAGAAACTAATAGATTAGCGGCCGTTTTTTACTTCTTGGCCATTGTTGTGGAATGTGGATTCTAACTTGTCCATTTAAGTTCACAGCACGAACACACACAAGCGCACGCGTGCAGTCGATGCACACACATCATCAGCCGTGCACATACAGACGAAGTGGCACTTGTTGCTGCCATGGAAGAGCGAATTTTCCAGGCTTCCAGGGAAAATTATGCAAATGCTGCTCGGCGCTACTTAAATCAATTACGGGCACGGATTTCCATGGTAATGGTATTTAAATTATGCTTAAACAGAGTCACTCGCGCACTAACGGTACATCGCACAATGTCGCCAGTGCACTGCTCTCCTTCCTAGCCGTTTTTATCTTTGGCCATATATTTTCATAGCTTGGCTCTTTTACGGCCTTTTTTACTGCTGCGACTGTGCTTCTGGGTGAGAAATTAACGAAAAGAAGTTGGCGAAAACACGAAGCTAAAGCTTACAGCTCGCACAGCCCGATATGCAGAAAATCGTAAACACGGCTAAGACAGGTTGATTGTCGCTCGGCAGCTCTTCTGTATAGCCAAACTGAGACTAAGATTGAAGCTAAAACAACGGCGACAACGCGTGCGAAGCGCATTAATTAAAGACAAGTCAAGCCAACGAACAAGCAAACGGAGCTTGGGCTCTCGGAGTGACCCGTAGTGAAAGTCTAGTCACACACGATATTTTTTGCCTTGTCTTTTTCCTAGGGCGCCAATTGATGAGCGACTAGAGGGAAAACGGGAGCGCGAGCTGGAGTGCCCACCTGTTGATCGAAGCGTTTTTTTTGTTTGAATGGGATAAGTAGGGTAGGGTTGTTGATAATATCGAAATATCGATATTCCTATGGATGATGTATTTATATCACGATATAATATCGATATTTTTGTTTGGTCAATCTAAATTCAAAAGACATTCATTATTGGTGTGAAAATCCCATAAAGCGACTTTGCCGGGCCTTTACATGCTGGCTATAAGATACCTGGTTACCTCGGGTAGGTCGGTGCTTTCTGGGCTGCTGGTTCAGAAATGATTATAAAGTTCGTCTAAAAATATGCATATATTGAAAGATAATTTATATATAAGCAGTATATGTCATACGAAACTTAGAGTAAAATTTTTATTCAACAAAAAAAAAAAAACAAATATATCGATATTTTAAAACTATATTTTAAAAATTATCTTATTATTTATTAAAAAATATCATCCATTCGATATTTTTAAAAGTACATGACAGCCCTAATTTTATTTACTCATATTTTGTAATTCGTATTCGTAAAAATAGCTGAGTGCTGAAAATCGTTTAAGTGAGAAAAATGGTGGAACAGCGATCCCATACCAACTAAATTTCTTTAGTTATCTAGTATTTTTGTAAAAAAAAAACGAATAAGTGCACCCCGAGAGAGTACCGATAGTGTCATCCTTTGTTTGACAATAACTCGGGTAGGTTTGATTTTCGCTCGAACCGAAGCGCTAAACTGTAAATTGCACCGTTGTTTTCAGCATACGCAACAACAATTTACACACGGCGCTATGAGTAAAGGCGATCTGACCCGCAAGGTGCTCAGCGATCTCATCTCCGAGTCCGAGTGAGTGCATTAAGAGCAACTAAGTCCACAGCTGCACAGATGCACTGCACGCAGTATGCGTCTGTCTGCTGCGAGCTCCGATGTGATCCGTGGACCCGTTTCTCCGTCAATGCAAGTTCCCGAGTTTAACTAGATATATTGCTCTTGCCAGGGCGCCCTACACGTCAGACATTATCCTTCGCGAGTTTCGGGCTACGGACGACAAGCGCCTGTCTATTGATGAGCTTGTTGGCATACTGACGGCCATAAGCAAGAAGCGGCCCAATTGCGACGAGGTGGCCGCAGAGGTCAAGCAGGTCCTGAAGAGGTGAGTGCGCTGATTCGCCCCAATTGGCCAGCTTAAACACAAAATTCCGCCTCCCCCTTTCAGCAAGGATCCCATGTACGCACTTCTCGTGTTTGTCAAGCGGTACTCCGAAGACGATCTGTCCCCCCGTTCTAGTTTAAGGAACAGCGAAATGGCTTCAATTACTTCGCCCGTACAGAGCAAATCGTGTGTCGCGGCATCCTCGGCTGCCAGGGCAAGCCTACCCTCGGTGTCCCACGAGTCGCTGAGCCTTCCCACGTCGACGCCAGTAAATAATCGGAAGTCTGCTGACTCTGGTGCTAATGCCGCAGGTGAGCTCATTGGCGCACGTCCATTGCCGTCGGGTCGCAGCCAAGGAACTAGCGAGGAGGACCGAGAGCGCGGCGATTTGAGCTTGGTAAGTGGCAGACCAGTGCTTTTGTCCTTGGCCTCTCATATGCGTCTTCACAGATGAAAGAGCGCCTGCTGTTTGGCGCATCCAACAGATCCTTGAGCACCTTTCGCCCACCACCCACAGAAAAGTCACTCAAAAACGGCAGTCAAAAGACCATAGTGAATCTGTTATCGGTGACGATTCCCGCAGGAATTTCAGAAGAGAATCGAACACACAGTCTTTGGGACTTTTACAACATAGACGAGAACACGATTCCAGAGCCGGAGATTGCAGCTTTGCCGATTGAAAGCCAGCAGAACGAGATGCTCACTCAGCTGCTGTATTGTTTCACGGGTATTCGGGTGCCGTTCATCGTGCCTATACCGCCGGATCCATCCAATGGCCTGGCTAGGTACAAAACGGAATTTGCTATTCACAATCAGGTAGAGCGTTCGCTGGCGGAGCTTGTTCGGCAAACCCTGCCACTAGCCTCGCACTTCGTGGGCATCCAGAGGATGGTCGCTGACATGGACGGTCAGGGGCAGGTGATTAATGCGTTGAACGCTGCACTGTCAGATATCAGCCACGACTTTTACGTAAGTGGCCTACTAGAATACTGGTGAAACATTCCTTTACAACTAACCACGTTTCTCTATCCAAACTCTAGCTACTACTCATCCAGGCCGAGGAGGAGCTGCAAACGAATGAGTTGACGATGCAGAAGCTAGTCTACTACATGCAGCCAACGGTTTGGGTGATGGAGGAGATCTGGACGACGCTGCTTGGCTTGCAGCAGGATGAGTTACGGGGTGCCGCTGTCCTGACGCATCTGCACAGGCGTATCAAGCGACTTGAGGGAGACCACGAAGCCCAGGCAGTAATTATTGGGCTGATGCGCAAGGCGGCCGAGCCGTACATGCGGATGCTGCAGTTATGGATCCAGAAGGGCGTTATCGTTGACCGTCAGCAGGAGTTTCTCGTCGAGGATTATGAAGGGGTCCATTGCGACCAGCTGCCGGAGCACTATTCGGACGGTTATTGGGAAAAGCGGTATACTCTGAGACGCGACCACATCCCCTCGTTTCTTGAAAAATACTCTGACAAAATCCTTCGCACCGGCAAGTACCTGAACGTGGTCCGGCAATGTGGAAAGCGTGTGATGCCTACCCAGCAGATGCACCTCGAGTTCGATCCAACCAGCGATCAGCACGTGTCCGTTATAAACGAAGCGTACTACTTCGCCGCCCGCATGCTGCTGGATGTGCTGCTGGCGGAGAACGATCTAATGGGTCACCTTCAGTCGGTGAAGCGCTATTTGCTGCTTAATCAGGGCGACTTTACCATGCAATTTATGGACGCTTGCGAAGATGAGCTGTCCAAGAACGTGGACTTGGTGCTTCCCATGACGCTTGAGAACCTTTTGGGCCTCACGCTGCGCATCTCTTCCGCCCGCGACGATCCATACAAGGACCACCTTCACTGCGAGCTGCTGCCCTACGACTTGGTTACTCAAATGTCCAAGATTATGGACAAAAAGGAGGAGTATTGGCAGATGCAGGATCGCCTGGACCTCAGTGGCCTGGAGTGTTTTGCTTTTTCCTACGAGGTGAAGTGGCCTGTGTCTCTGGTGCTTAATCACCTGGCCATCGCCCAGTACCAGATGCTGTTCCGCCAGTTATTCTACTGCAAGCACGTGGAGCGTCAGCTTTGCAAGTGCGTATAGAGCGCGACCGACTCTTTGTATTATAATATTAAAACTTTTTTGTTTCTTTCACTTACTCAGGATTTGGAAGGAGAACTCCATTGCCAAAAAGTTTTCACCCCAGGCCGCAGAGCTGTACAGGTCAGCATTTACGCTCCGACAGCGCATGATGAACGCCGTTCAAAATCTGGAGTATTACATGATGATCGAAATTATTGAACCCAACTGGCACATATTTATAGAAAAAATGCAGGCGGTGGAGAACGTTGACAACGTGCTGAAGCTCCATCAGGACTTTATCGACTCGTGTCTCAAGAACTGCATGCTATCGGAATCTTCCCATCTAAATCGAGCCATATTCAAGTTGTGCAAGATATGCCTGAAGTTCTGTGACTTCATTCAGGTGAGCTCCGAAAGATCTGGTGGTTGGATTATCAGCTGTCAGCAGCTCATGCTTCTCTTGTACATACAAACATACTATATTCTTGTTTTGTCTTGTTCTCTGCTCTGCTGTCACACACTTAACCTCTTTCACTCGCCCCGCCTGCCACCACCACCAACTATGAATCTGAATCCGAACCCAATTCCATATATATTTATTTCCCTGGCCCTTGTAATGCAGCGCTCGCAGCGATTTTTTCTGGACGCCGAGCTCAAGTCGATGGTATGTGATAGCAGCGACGACAGCTCAGACGAATCTGATCCTCAGTGTTTGCACCGGCCAC
Organism: Drosophila seguyi; assembly: GCA_008042675.1. Lineage (NCBI taxonomy): Eukaryota > Metazoa > Arthropoda > Insecta > Diptera > Drosophilidae > Drosophila > Drosophila seguyi. The sequence continues at coordinate 20,908 of VNJU01008879.1, read as the reverse complement.
AGGTATTACCGGCTTGTGCTTGATATTTCCATTGTAGTTCTGTATTTTTTCGATCTCATGTTGAAGCTTTAAGTAGGACTGCCAATTCCCCTTAGTAACATTTTCGTTTTCCTCTCCCGACAATTGGCAAGCTAAATATTTTTTTGTTTTATTATCGATTATTAATTCTTTACTTCATTGAAAGTATCAAAAATGCATGAAATAACGTAGGCAAATGTTATTTAGGTATCACTCCAAGAGCCTCTCACGCTAAGGAGAGTCATAGTATTATTATTTTAGATTCAGACCAAAAGTAAATTATTATAAAAGGATTTTGAATATATGCGTTCATTGTGTTTAGCTTATATACATGTTATCGTACCATAAGTACTCTTAAAGTTTTGCAAATTTTGACTAACAATTGTTTTCTGGGTCGCCCTCTTAGCTGGAGACCTCTCTAGGTCCAGCTGATACTTTTTCGGAGCGAGTGAAGCGATTCGATCTCGAGTTTACCGGGATTCTAATTTCTTTCCTGAAGAAGATCAACATTATGGCCAAAGAGAACACGGCCGACCGTTTTATGAATCTCGTGCACCGCATTAACTTCAACGGATTTTACACGGATCTAATGGATAAGCTTTGCATGAAGGATGCCATGGGCTAAAGCATCGTCAACTCTGCGCACTCATACGAGAGGAAAATACTGCACTTTATTTTCAAGGACGGGGGAGAAGTATTAGATAACCAAATTCAAACTAATGTCATCATTCCCGTATGTCTCTAAATTTGCCATTTCCACAAACACAACTTAGCTGTAAATTTAATTATTTATGTTTTAATAAAGCTCATAACATGTATACAAATATAAGGTTAATTAAGTGTAATCCGGATCAATTTCAGAAAAACCTTATAACTAGGATATGTTTTTTTCGTGTTTGTCAAACACCCCTTGCTTAGAGCATCCAACAGATCCTTGACCATCTTTCGGCCAACGCCCACCGATAAATCACCCAAAAAGACCAGTCGGAAGATCATAGTTAATCTTTCATCGGCGCAGTCTTGCGACTTTCACATCATTGATTGTAACACGGCCCCGGACGCGGATAGTGCAGCTTTAGTCTTTGGGACTTTAACAACGTAGACGAGAACTCGTCTCCAGACCCGGAGATTGCAGCTTTGCCGATTGAAAGCCAGCAGAGCAAGATGTTCACTCTGCAGCGGGTATTCGGGTGCCGTTCATCGTGCCTATACCGCCAGATCCCTCCTGTAGCCTGGCTAGGTATACAACGGAATTCGCCATTTCAGCCAGCAGGAGTTTCCCGTGGAAGATTTTGAAGGGTCCATTGCAACAAGCTGCCTGAGCTTTATTAGGACGGTTATTGGGAAAATTCACACATTTTTAGCGACCCTTTGTATTATAATATCAAATCTTATTTGGGTTCTTGACTTACTCGCATCTATTAATGATTTGAAAAGAGAGCTCCATTGCCAAGTTCTCGTTCCAGGCCGCAGAGCTGTACAAGTCGGCATTTAAGCTCCGACAGCGCATGATGAACGCCGTTCAAAATCTGGAGTATTACATGATGATCGAAATTACCGGCACATACTTATAGAAAAAATGGAGGCGATGGAGACGTGCTAAAGCTTCATCACGACATGTTATCGGAGTTTTCCCATCTAAACCGAGCCATATTGAAGTTCTGTTATTGTATCCAGAACCGGCGGTTGGGCTTTTGAGTTGTCAGCAACGAATCTGTTGCTAAGTGTTTGCTTGTGGCTTGCTTTTCCGTTTCTGATTAAAGAAAAAAGGCCAATTTGTTAAATATGTAATTTTCATCGTATTTTCTTGTAAAAAAATTCTTTTTGCTTCCACACAGGAAGGTGTGTAATTATAAATTTATTCGTTGTGTAGATATTGAGTTATTGTGTACACCGACATTCAAAATGGCACTTGCAATTTGTTTTAATCTTTGATGCCACTTAGTTTGAACAATGTTCCATAAGGATTAGCTCAGCCGTTCCGAACAGTTTTCAGATTTTTTTAAACCAAAATATGATTAACATTTTCAGCCATTAATATTACTATGGTAATTTGGACTCATGTCAAGGGAAATTTGACCAGTCACTACAAAACCGGAAAATAAAGATGTCAGAGAACAAATTTAAAATGGAAGACTCCAAAGGTAAGAAATATTCCCATAAAACTCATCGGTTTTGTCTCAAAATTTCCTTGATCTCTTCATTTTAATTATATTGTTTATATTATTTGTAATCAATTTTTTTTCGCAGCCTCTAATATTCCTTGGTTCATTTTCTCATTGAAAGCTAAAAATCATTTCAAAATCTCAAATTCCTTGCATGATGAATCCGCCATCCCTCCTACAAAATCTCAAACAGAAAATACACTAGGAAAAAAAACAATTAATTTTAAGCATAAAATAGAATTGACATATTATATATTTAATTGTTTAACTAGCCACTAGTCCAATGATTGTTTTTAATTGACAATTTTTACAATGTTGTTTTCACAACTTTTAAATAATATATGTTCGAAAAAAACTCCAACCTCCCCCCTAAGAATTCTTTATTCCATAAATTTCTTGACAAAAAGTTAGGAACTCCCCAAATTTAGGGGGATCTGAAAACACCGAAAATCGCTGTTTTTATGATATAAATAAAAAAAAATAATGCAAATATGTCAGCGCGTGTACAACTTACAATTTTAGAGTGACGAGATCCCAATATTTGGAGATATTCCTGGACTTCAACCTTTCCGTGCGACCGCATGTTCGTCAATTTAACGTTGATAAAGCACGGTATGCAGTTCTAAAAGTTGTCACGCAGCGGAAAAATGTTTATTCTCTTGAAGTGTGACCGCTCCTTTTACTTGTTGTTCGGCAATTTTTGAGCGCCAATGATGAGGTCATACTTTGTTGACACCCGGCAATATTTGAAACAATAGACACTTTCATCTTTTTATGATATATATGATATTTATGATATAGCTATTGGCATGCATTCCGGCGGCTGCGCCTAACTTGGTCAGCTCCCAGTACATGTGGGAGGAACTCGGATGATTGGAATTGAGTTCCGTGTCCCGTTCAGGAAGAAACATGATGGCACCAGTGGCCATTGTAATGGAAGAGAAGCTGCGATAAGCTGTACTACTTGCATAACAATATGCAAAAGTGGACCATTTTCGATTGTCCTCTGCATTCTTATTTTTATTTTTTCGTCCCGTCTCTTTAATGCAAATCAGTGCCATTTCCAAAGTATTGTATTTGCCTCCATCAAATTATTTAGTCTGTATTTGCTCTTTTAACTCCTGGATTCGTACTCCTTTTCTACGCATTATTGTTCGTGGCGGGATCTATACTTTGAAATATGTGAAGGGCAGAGCGAAAGGCAAACATCGGGGACAAGCTGTTTTATTAATATTTGTATTCTTTTCTTCGACGCGTTATGGAAATACTAAAAGTGCGCCTTCAAATAATCTCCTAAATCCTGCTCCTTTCTAGTATTTTCGAAATTAAACTGGATACCGCGCTTCGAAACAGACCTCGGGGACAAGCTGTTCCAAACTATTTGCCTCCGCTCTCTCTCACTGCTTTGGAACAGTTTTCTATTAGCACGGTATCCAGACAGAAGAAAACTGTTCCAAAGCAGTGAGAGAGAGCGAGAGGCAAATAGTTTGGAATATTTTTCAACCAATATTTCACAGAATATAGTTTAATTACTACTCTTTAATGTACAATAATCAGAAATAAGTATACTTTCACCGTACGCCCAAAAAAAAACCTGTAAAAACCTGTTTTTTTCTGCCTTCACAACCAGACCCCCCCCCCCCCCCCCCCCCTTGAAAAAAACAGACCTTACGAACAAGCTGTTCCGAACTATTTGCCTCTCGTTCTGTCTCACTGTTTTGGAATAATGTTTTACTGTCTGGATACCGTGCTTTACGCTCGGTACTGTGACGAGATAAATTGGCTTTCAAAAAGTTCCGAGCGAAATTGTTACATATTTTGCTCGGAAAACAGTGTGACCAAATAGTTTAAAAAAAGGCGAAAAACGCGCAAAAGGGGTCAAACTGACACTTATGCACAGCTGTTTTATGAAAATAAACTTAATATAATCAAATATTACAATGATTTCAAGACGTTTAGATATGGGAATAGTGCTGATGTACTATGCCGCTAAGGAGCTGAAGGCTAATATCCAGAGGCGCCACGGTCGTCGACGACCAATAACTGATTACTGGCGTAGGAGGAACATAAATGGAAGATTTGCAACTCTTTGCCAATGGCCTTCCAGGCACTAGTAACATATAGAATTAGAATGCCCCTTGTGAGCTAATCCCATATTACGGGCTTTGCCTCAACTGATTCGATTAAAGCTACTTTTTCCTCACGAGAAGAAAACCGTTCAATTCTAGACATTTTTGTTCCTTCTTCTTCTTCTTCACCGTATCTAGCTTTCAAAATAATTAAATTCATTTATTTCGCTTCGAAATCACAGCTGATTTGTTTTCTGATCTGGCAACGTTTTTACCCGTTTCGCTCGCAATATTTATCTCATCACAGTACTCCCGAAAGCTAGCTTTCAGAAAATTTCTCTTCTTCTTCTTTTTGCTCCGTTTTTTTTTATATGGAGTTTGACAGCTTTAAAAAAATTTATCTCGTCCCAGTACCGAGCTTTAGCTGCGGAAACTTTCATGTTTTAAGAATCGTTGTTATAAATTTTACTTTTTCACAATAAATTCACCAATTCATAACTATCACTTAAAAGAATTTCTGAAATTTGGATTTTTTCGAAATTAATCCCAATAGGAAGGGGCTTTAATTCAAATAATATAAACTTTTTATGTGACGCTTTGGATTTGTCAGATGTTTGCCAGCTGTATCATGCATTCTGTGCGATTTGGGTATTATTTAGTTTTTCGCGCAACGGTCACACTGCCTGTAAACAATTTGAAAATTGTGCAATTGTTTTGAACTCTCTCTGCTTTTGCCCTAAAACCACAAACTAGCCTGCTCAAACATTAATCTGGATAAGTAAACCCACGAGTGCCAGTGATGCGGACAATAGCTCGTTTGATTATGGCTAGTTTTGTTGGCGGGCACGCGCGTGCGCAGCAAACACAATCAATCGGGCGCCAGGACGAAGGACTTCACATAGAGAAATGCTGTTCTGTCGCGAATCGAGCCTGAGTGTTAGTGTTTAGCGGAATTTTGTGGCATTTCAACGTGTTTTCGGTTGCAAAAAATCTTAAATTAAGAAGTGCAGAACACACACGTTCTGTCGAACTATACGTGTGTTAGTCCGTGGCTTAGTGTGAGTTTGGCGAGGGGAGGCGGAAACCTTAGGAAAGTAGAAAGTAAAAAGTAAAAAAACAAAAAGTTTATGCAAAAGTAAATTCCTTCATTGGGGTGGCTCGCCGTCTCGTGTTGTTGCCTACTTGGTCTGGTGGTTGCTCGTCCGCATCCACATCCTCATCCTCCTGCACCCCCCACTTCCACCCTCTTCGCCAATGTTTTTTTCTAATGCTAAGGGGAAAAAATGTTTACAGTGCACGCTCTAAGCAGTGAACAGATTGTAAATATATACATTAATTTCAGAAACAGTAGAAACTGTGTTTTATCATAATAAAACACTGTCCCATCTTTATATAGTAAAAATTGTGCATTTGCTAGACAATAGCCTTAAAAAACTTGAATAGGAAATGTTTTTGAAACACTGGATGTTCAAAAATATCCAATTCCAATTCTCCCAGCCAAAGGAAAACTTCAGTATCTTTGCATAATTACCGCTTCTAAGAATAATATTTCACTAAACAGCAATTTAAGATTGCATTAACCATAAAGTTAAGCATATTGACGTCAGTTCATTGTAACGAGCGTCGTCTGTACGCGAATGTGTGTGCATAAATATGTGAAAAAACAAAGACGGCTGCGCAAAAAATCAATATTGATAGTAATTTCTCAGATGCCTTCCTTTGGTCGGGAAACACCACTAGATCCTTTTCCGCAGAAGGCGCAGTCAGGTGGTCATTGTTCGACTTAAGGGCTGTCTTTTCTTTCCGTCTCCCTTTTTTGGGGTGACTCATTCAGCTCACGAACTCCGCATTCCACCAGCAACTCCCGCTCCGCTAGCATGGAATGCAAAACCTCGCCGCGTGTCAACTAAATATTGATTTCGATTCTCCACTACAGCATACTACAGAAAACACGATTAAAAAGCAATTTGCGAAGCAGCAAATAAAATGCAAAGTCAATAAATGGCCCGTAACTCAATTTGGCCAGCAATTTTAACGGTTTATCGTACAGATAGAGTACACGGTAGTGATTAAAGTCGAACAAATAAGCACGTCCGCTCGAAAAAGGGTGACAGACGAGATGAAAACGCGTCTGGTCTCGCTCACTTATCGCGGCAGTGCGTCCGTCGATCCGCGTTACTCCGCCTCCATGTTGCCATGGACCATAAACGACATCAGGTCGACAGAGAGTTACACGAAGGTAATTATTTTCAAAGATTGCGTGATCATACCCCTGACAGGATTACTTCTAAGGCAGAGTTGAATGGGTCAGACTCCTAAGTATATGAGTTTAGGAGTCTGACCCATTCAACTCTATATATGAACCTTTTTTTATGATAATACTGCGATAGGACCTGTAGGATAATCGGCATATTTCGATTAAAGGACAAAAATCATTACTGGTGGCGCGTAATTGTATAATAAAGTACTTCTGTCATACAAGATGAGAAAATTATGCAGCTGAATGATACAGCTAAATGTAAACACTGAAGTGCGACAGGTATTTCTTCACCACCTCTTAGACCTAGCTTTTTACCGGAACCCATTGCCATTTCATTGATTAAATCAGCCATAGAATTATGGACTACCAATGGAGATATTGAATTTGATTGGCTTTTAAGTCCCGCTCTATCATCTGCTTCACAAATCCTTTCTTGTTAATCCAATCAAATGCGATAAAATGCAATAAACCGAGTACCACAAATTTCGCACATGACGGGCTTCTGGTGTCGTCAGCACTCACTTTGTCCGCAAAAACAATTAAAAGCAATTTGCAATTATTACGGCTGGCTAAATCAATTATGTGCCAAGTGAGATCCTGCCAAAAGAGCGAATGAAATTGAATAAGTCAGTTGGTTCTACATAAAGGATAATTACGGTGATTAGTCGTTCATCGGGTCTGTAGACCTATAAATAGTGTCGGTGTAACCGATGACAAAATACGGACGCCTAATGGCGAATGAAAATTACAACTATGTGGCACAGAGCAAATTTGGGGGACATCACAACATTAGCAAGGTGTAACCCAAACAGATTACGCATTCGCGTAATCACTGCAACAAGCAGTGTCCCCACCCTTCCATATTTACTTCCATTGCCCCTTTTTGTCACAACTCGTTCCTTTGGGTGATATTATTAAAAGCTGGGAAATTAATTTTAGCAAAGTCCGCAATTAGCCAGTCATCAGCGGTCTGCGCGTGTTTCGAGTGCCCCTTCTACCCGAGAGGTTATCCTAAGGACAATCTGTCGCACACGGCCACGGCTGCGGTTAGGGAAATAGCACCCAGTTGCCTCTACATCTGAATATAGAAACTTATAATTTTGTCAGCAGGATGTCAGTTGTATTTTAAAATTTCTTTATAAATATTGCATAAATAAGATGTTAAAATTCTGCATTTCATTCAATAAAAGTATTGTCAACAAGAAAGGAAGCTAACTTCGGCAAGCCGAAGTTTAAATACCCTTGCAGTAAGTATTTCAAGTTTTGTATATTTCTGGATTGCGGTTAGTTTCAGTGATTTTGTTTTTTTAATTCACGTACTAAGCCCCCACACCACGACAAGGTCTCAATCCACGAGGGGGAACTAACACTAAATATTAATATCTTAATTAAATGAACTAGTCAGTTATATAAGTCTATAAGCTATATTTGAAGAAAATACCATCGTGATGGCTATAAGTGCTTTGATAAGTAAGGGCAAAAGCTTGTGGAATCCGTGTGTCAGAAAATATCCAATCGATTTGTGTTAGTTGTTTTGTTGTTGGAGAATTATTCATTGAGAAAAGATTGTATCTATTCAAATTTTCCTCCAAAACATCACTCGTTGTGGATCTGCAGATATTAAAATCTCCGCAGATTACCACTTTATTACCACCCATTCTACGTAGTTTTTCAACGTCAGCTTTAATTTCATTCGGAAATCTTGCTAAAGGAAATCCGGGACTCCTATAAACAATTATAACTGACGTGTCAAGGTATTTAAACACAATCGATTGTTAGATTGCTATGGTGCTGTGCGATTTCTTTGTCTCAAAAAGAAATGTCACATTTGGCGAAATACTTTGGTTAGAATATACGGGTATTCCATTTTTACCAATACCATTTAAACAATTGCCATCAATTCTTCTAATAATGTCGAAATCGCTTAAAATGTACTCTTCTTGGGGAAGAGTCCAGGTTTCAACAAAACATAAGAAGTTCGCTGAACAAATAATTTTGTCGTTGGCAATGTCTGCACGATGAGCGCCAAGAGACTCGACATTGTGATAATACATCAATATGGTATTATCCCCATTGATACAAAAATCGTACATCGTAGTCAAGGCCTGTTCCCCTCTCAAGCTTTCTAGCTCTACTTGGACATTTGTAGCTCCAAATCTTGTTGGAGGAACAAAGTCTCCTTAAAGGAAAAGACCTGATGCGCTTGTTGCTCTGCTGCACCCTACGTAAAGCGAAGCTCGCTTAATGCCCCTTTTAAGGTGCACTGCTACTTTACTATAGGTTGCTCCCTGACTTTTATGTATAGTTATAGCTTAAGCAGGAACAACAGGGAACTGCTTTCGATCAACCGAAGAATGTCCTGAGCTACCGCATTGGAAGACTCGAGCCGTTTTAAGAATTGGAGTCCAATCTGGGTGATCATTTCTTCGTACCTTTGACCTGGCCATGGAACCAACTGTAGGATCTGAAAACCGAATCCAAAGTTTTGTAACCAATCTAGCGTTGTTAGCAATACAGCTGTCAATTTGCATTAATTGGCCTGTGGCCCCGTTTGCGTCGAAACGGACGGACAGACGGACAGACGGACGGACATGGCTAGATTGATTCGGCTGTTGATGCTGATGAAGAATATATATACTTTTAGGGTCGGAAATGTCTCCTTCACTGCAAGAGTATAAAAATTAATCAAAGTATAAAAAAAATAAACCAACATAATATAAATGTTGAGAGTGAACAATGTTTAGAGCGAAAAATAGTAAGAGTGAAAGATGTTGCTAACGATCTAAATGTTGCGAGCAACAAAGCTAAGCAGCTGTGATGTTGCTTTGAAAATTATTGAATTGATATATATATTCCTATGTCAGCTATATGACACAGTAGTCCGATTTTGATAAAATTAAAACCGAACTTCTAAAATAATATAAAATGGCCATGTCTAAAATTTTATGAAAATATGTGTAAAATTCGCTAAGTACATTTTTTTTCTCAAAATTTCCCGATCGTTCCTATGGCAGCTATATGATATAGTAGTCCGATTTTGATCAAATTAAAAATTCTAAAATAACACCAAATGGTCAGATCTAAAATTTTATGCAAATATCTTAAAAATTGGCTAAGTTATAATTTTTTTCATTAAAATTTACCGATCGTTCCTATGGCAGCTATATGATATAGTCGTCCGATCCGGCCGGTTCCGACTTATATAGTAGTGAGAGCATATAGAAGACTATCTGCAAAGTTTCAATCAGATAGCTTCAAAACTGAGGGACTAGTTTGCGTAGAAACGGACGGACAGACGGACAGACGGACAGACGGACAGACGGACATGGCTAGATCGACTCGGCTGTTGATGCTGATCAAGAATATATATACTTTATAGGGTCGGAAATGTCTCCTTCACTGCGTTGCAAACTTCTGACTAAAATTATAATACCCTGCAAGGGTATAAATATATAAAAAACAGCGTTTAAATCTGCTAAGTTTAGAAGTCATAACTTGCGTATAATTTTTTGTTCAATGAAAACGCACTGTTTGAAATTCGAAGACCGGGGCTTTGGCAGTAAGAGACACCCTTTAATTATCCTTTTCGGTTTCCTCTTGCGTGTGTGTCCTTTTTCACAGCTCAGGTGGCTGTTCTCGCATTAAAACGAATCCCTTCTACGTGCCAGTGTCGATGCCCAGGGGATCTTTGCGGAGGACAGTCGCATCTGCCGCTGGCAATTCTTGACGATGTTCATTGAATATGCCCGATGGCCAGAGAGAGTGTTCATGTCCTTTTTCAGCTTTGTTTCACCTAAAAGCCGACTAGAAATATCATATCTGTCAGCTTTTATTTTAAGGGGGCATATACACCTAGAAACTTTTTTTTCAAATTTTTTGTTTGTTTTATTTTCCTAAAGTTTGATATCATAAGAATGTCTGGTCCAAGTTTCAAGTCAAAATTCGAAAAAAATAACGAAGTTATAGCCAACATGAAAGGAAGCTAACTTCGGCATGCCGAAGTTTAAATACCCTTGCAGTACGTAGAAGACGAAAAATGTTTTGACTTTTTCGCTTTCCAGCAAAAAATGTTGCTGGCGAAAAATGTTGCAAGCAACATAGCCAAACAGATATACATATATGGCATTCCTATGGCAGTTATATGATACAGTAGTCCGATCTTTATCAAATTAAAACCGAAATTCTGGAATAATACAAAATGGCCATGTCTCAAATTTCATGAAAATATGTGGAAAATTGGCTTAGTTAGATTTTTTTTCTCAAAATTTTCCGATCGGTCCTATGACAGCTTATGATATAGATGTCCGATTTTCATAAAATTAAAACCGAAATATTAAAATAATACAAAATGGTCAGATCTAAAATTTTATGGAAATATCTTAAAAATTGGCTAAGCTATAATTTTTTTCATTAAAATGTACCGATCGTTCCTATGGCAGCTATATGATATAGTCGTCCGATCCGGCCGGTTCCGACTTATATAGTAGTGAGAGCATATAGAAGACTATCGCAAAGTTTCTTCCAGATAGCTTTAAAACTGAGGGACTAGATTGCGTAGAAACGGACGGACAGACGGACAGACGGACAGACGGACATGGCTAGATCGACTTGGCTGTTGATGCTGATCAAGAATATATATACTTTATAGGGTCGGAAATGTCTCCTTCACTGCGTTGCAAACTTCTGACTAAAATTATAATACCCTGCAAGGCACTGTGGTCGAGCCGACCAGTTTTCTTGGCCAAAACCCATTTTTTAAAAGTTAACCAAATAATGTGATTTTGACCCCAATGGATAAAGAATAGTGTGACCATCAACGAAGAATACTCGAAATCTTCATAGGTGGCGCCAGTCTCTCACTAGAAGCTTCCAAAGTCAGCTGTTTCTACGCGAGCAATCGGACAGAGTAAAAGTGCCGAAATTATTACAATTCTCAAATTAAAAAAACTCAATAAAAACACAAGAACTGGTCAAATTTTTTAAATGATTTTGAATCAGTGGGGCTTGGACTATCTATTTTGTATCGTCAAATGTTAGGAGTAGTTGTTATATTTTTGTAATTTGCTGTTAAAGTGTGCCGTCTAAAATATTTTAAATCTTACTTTAAATGCAATCTTTCAAAAGGTATATAAAGTGAGTCCCACCTAGTCCCACCTTGATACCTATTGTGTGTTTTAGAGCAATTAATACTTATTTAATTGAATATAGTGGGAAATGCCACATTTGACCACATTTCTAGATTTTTGTAATAAAGAATTACAACATTTTGTATGAAAATGCCTACTGTAAAGCTGTAATAATGTCTGTACACTCATGCTAAGTGATTAATACCAAATCAAATTAATTAAATATAGTAATTTTGGTAAGGTACAATCTTAAAAGAAAATTTAGAAACGTGTAAAGTTTTTAAAATCAATTTTTTATACAATTATAGGCAAAAATGGCACTATTTTCAGATTATTCTGATGAAAACTATAGGAATTCTTGGTCCGATTTCTATAAAATTTTGAAAATGTAGTTAAAATTCCATCATCTTAAAGTAACCAAAGTTTTATAAATTTATCTAAAAAATTTGCTAATCGTTCTTATGAAAGGTATAGGATATAGCTTCCTGATCCATATATCTTTAATTCTGTAACATCCTATAAGTACAAAATTACGATTGGTAAAGTTTCAAGTTGATATCTTTAAGATTAACGGAGTTATTAATTTTGGCCAATAAAACTGGTCGGCTGGACCATAGTGCAAGGGTATAAAATGCACGCCTTCGTTCAAGGAGCGCCATATATTTTCAAACGCATTTTTCTCGAAACTATGCATACCAAGTCGGTACCAGAAATATCTCAAGAACCATTGAACCGATTGAAATTTTCTGTGGATATTCTATACATAAATGTCTAATCTTTATCGTAAGGATTTTTATTTAAAGATTTTTAGTTTTTCTTTTACTGGGAAAAAAAGGACAATTTTTTTTTATGAAAATCACAACTTTAAGTTCAAACGATCGGCATTTTGTCAAAAATCGATATTTCCAAAATCGGCTATAGTAAAGACTAGATTAAAGTATCTATTTTAATAATAATTACTCCGTTAATTTTAAATATTAAAATAAAAAAAAAAAAAAATTAAAAAAAAACTTTAAAGTGCATTCTTTTTCCAAAAAAAAAAACCGATTCAATAACTCAAACAGACTTTCTAAAAAAAATTCCAAAAATGGCCTTTTTTCCCCTCTAGGTGTGTATATGCCCCTTAAATACCAATGGGAATCATTAGGTCGCTCGTGCAAACTCATTCTGTATTTCACAATACTCATCATCTGCAATTATAAATATTTTATAATTGTTAATTTCGATACTTTGCATGCATCTATGAAAAGGCTGCATAATACAGAAATCTGCAGGCAAGGAGATGGCTCTTTGTGTGCTCTTAATCTAAATGAACATAACGTCATCCAGTTGGGACCTAACGTGGCGGTGGCGCTAAGTATTTATCCTCCACAGATATCAGTTTCAGGATTTTCATTAGCTCAAGCCCTGTGACATTTTATCCACACTTTGGGTAGTCCACTTAGCATCCGTACTCCACGGAACAGGAACTACTCTTGGCTCGGAAGGGACCGTAATTCGCTTCATATTTTCTTGTTTAAATATTTACTTAAGCCTGCACATTTGTTTATTATAGTCAGTTTCACTTTACATCCCTTCTTCTTCTTTTGCATTTAAGTTGACACAAAACAAACACGCACCCGGGCCAAAAGGGACGGGCCAGAACGGCATAAATAAAAATGTTTGCCGACGCTCTCGCTCTTCTTTCATTCTTCAGTGTTGTGTGGCAGCTTATTGCTTTATTATGTTAAATAGCGCATGAAAATTATAACAAGCTTCTTGGATGGATGGACGAATGGGCTCGCCACGCCCACTTCAAAGAAGAGCGAAGAGAAGACCATATCAGCAGGGGAAGCGACGTCATGAAAATTTGTTGGTGTCTCAATGGTGTCTTTGGTGTCTCCTCAAGGGGAAAATGTTACTTAGTTTAAAGTCCAGTTTCTGACCAAATGTCGTGAGCCTCGTATTTATACCATATCTTTTTAACTTGTATTTGGGAAAATAAACAGACTAATATACTTCACATTGAACTTAATTTCGCTTATAAGTCACACATACTTGTTCTGAATGGGTGACTTTTCGTCTCGCAACAATGGAGGGGATTTCTATGCTTCCATCCGCGGTAATCGTTTGCTTGATAAATTTGAATCACACGAACGAGGCCTCACGAGGATCTCAGGTGGCATGTCCCCACTTCCTCCCACTGCCAACGATGGCGCGTGCTTCTCCATTGACGTCACAGCGCCCGGGAGTTGGGTTAAGGAAAATCAATACACCGCTTGTTTCATTTTCATTTCCATTTTCTCATTTCGCCTTTGCGGCTGCTTGAATTGTTGCCACTTCGGGTGTTTTTGCCGCCGTCGCCTGCTTGTGAAGTCACTCAAGTCGCGGTGGTAATCCGCTTTCGGCCAAGTCACTTGAACCCACTCTTCGCACTTCATCCACGCTGCTCTCGAGTGCCCCTGTGGCTCATGCTGCATATGGGTTGTATTCCTGGGGCACTCAGCCACAGCCACATCTTCCCCCCAAGACCAACACCACGAACCACCCGGCTTAAGCCAACTCGATTCCAGTTGCCTGGTGTTTTGCATTTGATGAAACCAGGCCTTGTGGCCTGCTGATCTCTGAACTCATGTTGGCCGGTCTCTTGATATCGTTGCCATGTCGCAGATGTCGTCCCCGGAGTTGTATGCTGCTGACATACCTAAATTGTCTCAGTACGCGGGGGAAAACTGGTAACGGAAAACTGAATAGAAATCACTGGGGTTATTTCGCATTTAAAAATAAACATTTTTGCTTTGAATATACATATGATTTACATGTAATGCAGCAACAAAAAACCATGAAAGAAGATAAATGCCTTAAATGGGCATGGTTAAAGGCAATTGTCGAGTCATTCTCTAATTAAGGGGGTACCAGGAATAATCGACACATATATCCCCATTTAAAACAAACAAATAAATAAAAGCTTGGAAATTTGCAGGAACATCAATTGGTTCCCTCAAACGCATTGGTGTTGCACAGGTTTCTATCTGCAAAGATAGAAGGAAAGACGGTCTAAGGCTTTCCTCTTAATGCTGCTTTGCAGTCTTCTGACTACAATTAAAAAATACAATTCCATTTTACAGAAATTCTATGATTGATTTTTGGATTGATCTTCCCCAAGGAACTACAAACTCATGCATTCGTAATTAAATCTTATTTAATATAAGATGTGATTGGCGTATGACTTTATATAGAACGGCTGTCATGGTAATTTTTGGTATCAACATGACAACTTTATGAGGTCGGAGAGTGCCTTTTAAAGAGATATAAAGACGTTGCGGCAGACAGAACTTAATTTTATTTGTAACTCACAGCTGGATTAAATTATTTTTTATTGCGCGAGTCTTCCACCATCCAAGTGGGCAGGTGGACACTGACGCCGCTGAGCGATGAGCAGTCGCTGCCCATGGACAACCCACTGTTGGACAGGGCATCGCTGTAGACGCTGTCCAACCTGGCAGCCAATTCTATCTTCGAATTTGAGGGGGTCAGTAGGCAGCGCAGTGGAGACATCACTCCCAGTCGGGCATATTCCAGCTGCCGTCCACATTTCGCCTTTTCGAAGGACATCAGTTCTCCAAAAGGCAGTGCACTCAGCGCATCAAAGTCCAAGAGGATGTCCTCCATGTACATGAACATAAGACCACGATGGATCTTGGTCCACGAGGACAGGGCCGCCAGGCTCCAGAGCTGACTGGAGTGGCGGGCAAAGGTTCCATATTCCGTGTCTGACAGATGGCGCACACAGCCGATTAGCATATAGTTTTTCTTGTACTGCTCTACGGTCTCCTTTTCGAGCATTTTCTGGGGGGAAAACGGAGCCTCGTAGCACAACTGTGCCGATCCCCAGATGTACGGAACGAACTGAAACTTGTCCAGGGCATAGGCTCCTTGGCTGTTCGCCGGCACCACCGAGTAGGTGACCTGCATCTTACGCACAAATTTCAGATAGCGATCAAACAGGATCAAAGCTGAGGCAGCCAGGTCTCTGTCCTTGTGCAGAATCTCCGCCTCAAACATGCCGCATATGAAGAACAGGAAGCTCAGCTCGTGCCCCGTCCCGTACTCGATCCTTGTGGAGCTGCCAAAGGCCCCTGACAGGTAGTGTCCCAGCTCGTTCACGTAGCGGCACTTCTTCGCCGGCAGAGCTTCTTCCAATATCTGGTAGATGTCCCTCTGCATGCTCCGCGAAAACCGTCGATAGCCCTTGTTGCCCAGGTCCAGCGAGGCGCTGGCTAGGGTGTCGATGGCTTGGGGAGCCGGAGGACTCGCGGAGATTAAGGCGTCGAGTTTGTCAAATATGGATGTCAAACGAAGTATGGTCTCGCTAACGGGAAATGAGTCGGTGCCAAGGACTCCCTGGATCTCGGTGCTGACGTCGTTTAAGTATTTGATTAAGTTGAAGAAGGCCTCCGAGCTCCGCCACTGCTCGATGTCCGAGGAAGTAAGAACGCGGCAAGCGATTTCGATGTTGGCTTTCATAAAGAAGTCGGCCGTCTGCCTGGCCTCCGCATTCCGTTTCTGATCCATTTCTAAAAATAAATTATACGTTTTCTTAGTTTTGTATTTTTGTAGAATCCCTAAAAAATGATTGGATGTCAACTTCCACTAGACTGATCGTTGCTGGCATATGAAATTAAAAAAAGCCTCGTACCGATGTAGGAAAATTCGGTATCCTCAAGACTAGGATGGCCGTCCAGTGCACTGCAGTAACTTAATGAACTAAAGTGGTGGATGTACCAGCGGATAGCATACTTTTATGGGTAATTGGAAATTTGAGAATCTGGAAACCTTTAAAAGAGAAGTAGTGTTGGTTAAACTTGGACTAGTAGAAGTCTTTAGTGTCGTTAGTGTTAAAGCTTAGAATTATTCGCAATGTACAATATGTATCATTACCGTTGTTAATGAGTCTCTTAGGGAGGGATTTTCCTATGTACAAATGTACATATGTACATATGTAAAGTAATAATAAGAGTCTGGCTGTTTTTGCGTACCCTATATTTTATTATTTAGGTCTATTTTTCAGTGGTTGCAAGCGTGTTGTTAAGACATAAGGGGGGGACCAATGCGAAAAGGCAACTGAAGTTAATGCTAATTATATGACTTTACTGCATCAACGACGGCAACAACAACAACAACAACAACAACAACAACAACAACAACAACAACATCAACGACTGCAACTGCAAACAATGTACAATGAGCAATTGTAGACAATTTATTAGGCAACGCTAGCAGAAACAACAAACAGCAGCTGCTGCATGAAAACGTAACGGAAAAACAGTTAAAATGCATAAATCACCGGGCAATAACACGCGACGTCTGACGCTGGCAGCGAACGCTAACGCCGAACGTCACGTCGACGTCGTGATTCTAATGACAACAACAACAACAAGCGGCATAAGCAACAAAAACTACAACAACTACATGAAAAGTAAGCACAAAAACAGTAATTTCAGCCCACAGCTGTTTTTGACATGACGCTAATTGCACTTCAAAGCAAGTGAGTGAGCATTTAGGCAGACTTGCAAGGAGGTGGGAGCGAGACAGGTGCACCAGTATAAGGGTGGACCTTTGAGTCGGTTGCTCGCTCTCGTATAGTTGTCGACCAAGTTGAGTACCAGACCTAATATGCCTGCCCCGAATCCAGTTAATGTTCGAAGAATTCTGTCGTCCATAATATACATAAAATAACATACATATGTATGTATAGAATTAGTTCTTAAAAGTGCAGGTAAAATTCTTCAACCGACAATCGTTAGTAAAATTTACTGTAATCTTAAGCTAAGTATAGCATTACGCAGTTCGACTGCTAAACTAATACTAAAGTTATTAGAGCAGATAGTAATAAAGCTCGGTGTAGCCTAGTAGTACTAGTTCAGATAGTACAACCAACAATTGGCACTTAAAATGTTCTAACCGACAATTTCTATATAAATACTACCTCGGACACTCCATAAATCTCTAGGGTCCTTTAAAGCCCTAAGGAGGTGTAAAGAGTATATAATGAAATATTTGTGGAACTGAACTCAGGGTACATTTAAAATGTACGTGTTAATCTAGCATATTTTTTTTGACCCATTTAAATGTTTCAAAGGCTCTAGTGATTTATTCAGCACTCTCGTAAATTTGTATTGACGTTAGCCTTGAACTGTGCAAATATTGGAAAGCTATATAAATAAGCTGTTTATGAAAGTTTAATAAACCTTCTACATTGTTGATGAGCCATCCTAATTAGCATGTACCTGGGAACGCGACGCCTTTTGCTAAGCTTGATATGAATTCGGAACTGCGGCAAAAAAAGAACGCAGAGAAAACAAAAAGTGTTCAGGCAGGCAATTGTCTCTGCGAAGGGATCATATTACGTATACGCAGCGTGCACAGCCCATTTTCATAACATTCTATACGAGAACATCTGCAGTTATTGTATGTAAACAGATACAAAGAATAATGCGACAGCAAAGAAGAGAAAATTATGCTTTATGCTTTCACTAAAGTGTAAAACAATTAACTAGGCCAGCGTCATAAGTTTAGAATTAACTCGCTGTTATCTCGCCCTGCTTTCGACTTACATTTTATGTACACTCTGAACAATCTGATGAGCCACTGCTTTGATGGCATGGGTAGGTAGTCTGTGAACGAATCAATGCTTTGATTTTATTGAAAACCCCATTAACCTGGCAACAGTAGCTCTGCGACGCACTCAATCCGATACTCAGCTAACAAAGAGAAGTCCTGCCTGTTATGAGCAGCAGTGATCCTTTAATTTTAATTGTCGTGCGCTGTTGGTTCTCTTTCAATTTTGGCCATATGTCAGGTAGTTCCTTTTCACTTTAATTAAATGACAGGCGGTAAATCGAAAACGTTGCATTTTTTCTAAGTCAAGACGACGTCCTTTATAATTATCGGTTGCCAGGAAGCAACTTATTCAGCCTTCTGTACTCCACCGTAATACTCTTGAATCGCTATAGTTTCCAGTTTTTGTTGTTCTTCCGTAACTGGAAATTTATTATAAAAAGGGGAAACAATATATGTGACCTTTTTAAATAGGTGTCATTAAAATCAATATGGGTTAATTGCGTGAAATTCGAGTGAGGGTATCTGCGTTATCGAAACCACAAGCTCAAATTCTTGTATTTTCACTGTTCGCCAACTTGGCATACAAGTTTTTTGTTCTAATTTTACTTACCCAACGGTAAGTTGCCGCCCCTCCAACGAACACGCCCACGCAGTCTCCTTAAACTCAAGCCACACTTTAGCTAGATTTTAATTTAATTTGCGCAGGAAAAGTTTTCATTTTGCTCGACGATAATCAACGCCTCCATTTGCTTTCCCTTGGCTTAGCCTTCTTGAAGGTGACGTGTTGTTTGTTTCTATTTTTATCGAATCGTCAATTTGCCAAATTAAAGATTCTGGGCTATCATTGGACGGGGCTTACAACATAGTTCGAGTGGAAGAATGGTATTTGGCTTGGATATCCAGGGAGATGTTTTTAATAAATTTAACACGTTGTTGCCTTAAAATGAGAATGTTTTCGCCTTACTTC
Source organism: Drosophila seguyi (assembly GCA_008042675.1). NCBI lineage: Eukaryota > Metazoa > Arthropoda > Insecta > Diptera > Drosophilidae > Drosophila > Drosophila seguyi. The sequence continues at coordinate 1,700 of VNJU01008879.1, read as the reverse complement.
CACCACTCACAATTGACGTTATTTTTAGTCCTTAACACCTTATACAGAGTTAAATACAGAGAAGTAAGCGGGTTTGTTTTCTTTTTCACATATTTATATTTTATAACGTAAAAAACTAAGAAATATCTTTCGTTTAAACAAAATGATAATGCAGTAAATGGCCAATAAATAAGTAATAAAAAAAAAAATGCACTTATGGCATTCAATTTTAGGCGTATTCTTTTCAGTGTACAAGAAATGCCGTCCCATTGGGGCTAAGAACACAACGACCTGCTTTTCTGTCAACTACAGCTCCTGCAGCCACAACAACGACACACCCTTGCAGTGAGCACAACCCAATTTCCGCCTCGCCACACAAGCGCGAGTGTCGCCACTCCCTAGTTACCGGGCTTTAGTTGTTAGCATAAAAAAAGGCCAAGAACAAAATTGAAAAAAAAAAAAAACGAAAACAGTGCCGGGGAAGGATAGGCGGCGAGCGACGGGTATCGGAAATGAAACAGCCGCCATGTTGGCAGGCATGTCATGTCGTCGTTGTCACCATTGCACTATGGGGCCAACGACCACTTTTTGTGGCATTAATTAATAACTTGAGAACGAAGCAACATATTTAAGTTCTGTTTTTTGATTTATGTTCATGATAAAAATAGTAATATATTTTTAGAAAAAATGGGCGTGATCGTGCCTCCAAACAAAAAAAAAAATTAAAATTTTTTTCAGTGTACAAAAAAAAAATGTTTGACCCATAAAATTGAAAATATAATCCCAAAATAATAAATAATAATAAAGTAAAAATGGGGTTTGTCTTACCTTGTTTGAAAAAGATATCAAATTTTTACTTCTTGCTTAACAGTTTTTTGTTAACAAATAGCCTAAATATGTTTGTAAAACTAATGTTACCAAAAGGCTGAAAATTAAGGAACTAGAATTTATTGTAATAAATATATTTATGTTTCACACCTATTGTTCATCGTCAAACTTTAAGACATAGGCAAGGTCAGGCTGCGCACGCTTTCGAGCAGCAGCACTTTCCACTTGAATTAAAAATTGTACATTTCCTGACCTTTTTGCTACCAAATCTGCAACTTCCTTTCTTTGAGTTCTTTTTTTTTTTACATATATGCTAATGCAGGCCGTCCAACAGCTCTCGACCGTTTCGTTATAGCAAAGGATGTCTCAGAATTTAGTCAGGCAGCGTTTTCTTTCAAATTGCTTTAAATTCCGTTTGGATTTTCGCCAAAACTCCGAAATTCTCCAGCATAGGCTTTTGCTTTTCTCTATTATAAGTCTTGCGTCGTGTTCATAAGAAGATCCACGAATTTCAGCCTTAAGACAATCAAAAAATGGCGGTCTCCTTTGCATTTCTCGTCGTCTCTGTGCTCCATTTCACAAACAATTCCCTGTTTTGCACTTTGAGGTTAGCACCTTAAAAGTTAAATTTTCGAAAAAGTGCGCAAAAGTGCACTTTTATACTAATAGCATATACTAAGAATAGATAACTCTACAACATGTAATAAGTTTTAGAAGTGGAGAGAGCTGGACTCACTTTGTTGCTCTATTTAAAAATTAGAATACACTACAAATTTTGTGTTTTATAGGGGTTAGAACTTACAGAAGATTATTGGGACACCACAGTTAATTTCAATAATCGACGATCACAAACACATATTACAAACCACAAAGATTGGACTGCATGTTAAAAG
>VNJU01008878.1:0-21992 GCA_008042675.1 Drosophila seguyi | reverse complement strand
TTTGCAACTCTTTGCCAATGGCCTTCCAGGCACTAGTAACAAATATAGAATTAAAATGCCCCTTGTGAGCTTAATCCCATATTACGGGCTTTGCCTCAACTGATTTGATTAAAGCTACTTTTTCCTCACGAGAAAAAAACCGTTGAATTCTAGACATTTTTGTTCCTTCTTCTTCCTCTTCTCCGTATCTAGCTTTCAAAATAATTAAATTCATTTATTTCGCTTCGAAATCACAGCTGATTTGTTTCTTGATCTGGCAACGCTTTTACCCGTTTCGCTCGCCATATTTTTATCATCACAGTACCCCCGAAAGCTAGCTTTCAGAAAATTTCTCTTCTTCTTCTTTTTGCTCCGTTTTTTTTATATGGAGTTTGACAGCTTTAAAAAAATTTATCTCATCACAGTACCGAGCTTAAACAGAGAAACTTGCCCTCCGCTCTGCCTGAATAGCACGCAGATTCCCCAAGTTAATGATGTAACGGCATCCACCTCGATAGACGTCTAACTTGGCGTAGACATATCGAATGCAAGAAACTACACCTAAAACTGAAAGCCAGCAGCCTTCACTGGATTATAAACTCCTGATCGCCCTTGTGTCTGGACTACAAGGTTCTGCTCTACAACACCACTCTTAACCCAATCTGGACCTATGGCTCCCAGCTTTGGGGAAACGCGAGCAAAACCAACATAGACATCATACAGCGCGCTCAATCAAAACTCCTGCGTACTATCACTGGGGCACCATGGTATATTCGTAACCAAAACATCCACAGGGATCTCGGCATTCTCGCAGTAAAAGATAAAATAGACAAGCAAAAAGCATCCTACAATGTAAAACTCTGTGCCCACCCAAATCCTCTCGCAAGGGTCTTGACTCGGGTTTCCAGCCGAACCCGCCTGCAACGTACTGATTTTTCAACCCAGCCATAATTTGTCAGGGCCATTTTTACTGTTACAGTCTATATGACTGCTAGTTAGGTTATAATATCAGATTTGATACACTTATTGTTAGACTCGAAAACGAGAAGATTCAATAAATAAATGCAAAGTCAACAAAAAAAAAATATATATATATATATTCCAGGGGCTATTTGGTCATCAACCAATTCCTCCAATACACTTTTTACCACTACACAGCATGATTTTATTTCTGGCTTGTTCGACATTTCGCTTCCTCAAGTCAATCATATACGAAATTCCCTAGAGCGCTTGCTGGATCTCTGTTTCGTCTCAGGCCCGGCAACAGTTAGTTTAGCCAGGTCGGCGCCGCTGGCGCTACCCGAAGATCCCTAGCATTCTACTTTCGATGTGACTATCGACATTGGGACTGAGTTACAGAATATTTATGATCGTCCAGCCAAAAAAGTCCTCTCCCTTCGCAAGACAGACTTCGAACGGCTGAATAACTACATATATGATTTTAATTGGCCCGGCCCTATACAGGTGAACTTACATGGCTGAAGCCGTGGATATTTTTTATAGTGCCATGAATTCATTTTTTCCTGAATGTGTTCCGTTATTCTATCCGTCAACCTCGAAAAAGCCTCCTTGGGTTACTAAAGAGTTGAGTCGCCATAAAAACAAAAAATCTAATCTGTATTCTAAATATAAAAGTAACGGTTCTCAATCTGTCCTTTCCTCTTACTTATCTGCTCGGTCGAGATTTACCGTGCTGAACGCGCAGTGTTACAAAAATTATTAGACTCGTTGTGAGGACCCAAAAACAGTTTTTTAATTTTGTTAACACCAACCGTAAGCCAATTACTCATCCTTCCTCGCTTTCCTTACCGTAAAAATTATTAGGCATTTGCCGATCTGTTTGCGCAGTTTTTTCAAACCACTTTTTCTTATCCCACCGACTCAAATCGAACTTATTCTTACATCATTCCCAAGTCAAACTTAATTTTCAGTCCTTATTTAAACGAAAGGTCTATCCTTTCAGATCTTCACCGTGTTAAGCCCGTTTATTCGCCTGGTCCCGACGGAATACCTGGCTGTGTGCTTAGGTATTGTGCCGACGCCCTATGCAATCCCCTTCTAAAATTGTTTACCTTGTCCTTAGGGATCTCCCACTTTCCCCTTATTTGAAAGGAATCATTTGTTATTCCTCTCCACAAAAAAGGTAGCAAATCAAATGCCAATAACTATAGAGGGATCTCTAAGTTGTCGGCCATCGCAAAACTTTTCGAACAAATCGTTACTCCTCACCTGCAGCACCTGTGTAGATCTTTTATTTCTCCATGCCAACATGGATTTATAAAGCGAAGATCAACGACTACTAATCTTTTGGAGCTCACTTCCTTCATAATAATGGGCTTCAATACAAACCTTCAGACCGACGTAATCTATACTGATTTCAGTAAAGCATTCGACTCTGTCAACCATTCTCTCCTTGTTCGGAAACTCGATTTAATGGGATTTCCAGTTGATCTTCTTAGATGGATCTCAAGTTATCTGAATGGCGGGACGCAAAAGGTCCTATTTAAAAACACCTTATCTTATGTTCTCAGGGTTACTTATGGCGTCCCGCAAGGAAGCCATTTGGGTCCCCTGCTGTTTACATTATTTATTAACGACCTGCCCAATGTCCTGACTAACTCCAGAGTACCTATGTACGCGGACGACGTCACAAAAGAATTCAATGACCCGTACGTTACAATTTATATATTTCTTTAGTTTGTCCTATCTTAGAATATGGATCTTGCGTTTGGAGCCCTCAGTATGGGGTCCGCAGTAAACCCATCGAGTCGGTTCAAAAGAACTTTTTGGGATGCAATTGGATATTGATTTTGTTTTCTATTCATTCCTAGTGTACAAGACTACACAGAAGTTTCTGTGGAAAACGAGTTTTGGTTCATGTTCGTCAGTTACGCGCAGAATGGGCTCGTTTATTAGGTTTTCGAGAACCCTAAGATGCCCAGTAAAATCACCACTTTTTATGTTGGTGATGTTTTGAAGGCAGGCAGGCCTCCTTTTTCAGGGTAATTGTTAAAGGGGGTAAGCCAGTTATGACTCCCAGTGCTGCAGTGGGACATGTCCGGATGGCTCCAGTGATGCCAATGCTGACCAGTCGTTGTAGTTTAGTGAGTGCAGCCGTAGCTGTCCTCTGGGTAGATTTCGTCCACCAAGCAATCGATGCATAGGTTAAGATCGGTTTTACCACGGTGTTAAAAGATCAGTAGATCATTTTGGGACTTAGGCCCCATGTTCTACCGAAAAGCCTGTTGCAAGCAAAGTGTGCTCGAGTGGCTTTATTTATGGTCTTATCTAGGTGTGCATTCCAGTTGAGCTTGGAGTCGAGTGTGACTCCCAAGTAGTTAGCGTCAACCGAAAAGTCAATGATGGACCCATTTAGGGATGGTGTGGTTAGGGAAAGAGACCTTTTCCTGGTGAATGGGACTAACATAGTTTTTGATGGGTTTATGGACAGTCCTGTATCCTGACACCATTTGTTGGCTATATTAAGGGCTTGCTGCATGCGGTCCGAGATGGTTTGCTCATGCCAGACCACTATATAGATGACTAGATCATCAGCGTACCCTTGAGTGGGGAACCCTAAGCTGTTGAGCTTATACAGTAGCTCGTCGATGACCAGAGTCCACAGGAGAGGGAAGAGTACTCCCCCTTGAGGGCACCCCCTTGTGGCTGTGATTGAGGTCATGGTTCTGGGCTTAAGCATTTCGAGAATCCACCCGATAATGGGTGTGGAGACAATTTGCGTACAAGAGAGGCACGAATAGCCTCGAATGATGTGTTGTCAAAAGCTGCTGAGATGTCTACAAAGGCACCTAGTGCTATCTGTTGAGCGCCAATGGCCTTTTCAATGGTTGTTGTAAGGCAATCATTGGCAGTCTCAGCTTGATACGCAATTTGGTATTTGTGAAGGGGAAGGTGCTTGAGATTCGCCACCCTAATGTGCTGGTCAATTATCTTCTCCATAGTTTTAAGGAAGAAGGAGCTAAGACTGATCGGTCTATATGATTTAGGCAATTGGGAATCTTTCTTCCCTACCTTTGGGATAAACACGACTTTTACTTTAGCCCATTTGCTAGGTATGTGTCCAAGCAGGAGACTAGCTCAAAATAGACGGACCAGGAAAATGCGATTAGGTGCAGTCCCCGCTGCAGCAAGCATGCATCAATTCCATCAGGTCCAGGTGATTTGTATAGCTGAAATTCTCTACTGCCTATTGTACGCTATTTTAATGAAACAGTCTATAGGGCATGTTTCCAACGCATTCTGAGTGATAGGGGGGTCCCCCTCCCCCAGCACCATTGGGGGACCACCATGGTCACGCGCAGGTGTGAGCATTCCCCAGTCTCAGAGAGAAAGATTTTAAGATCTTCAAGGTTTTTTTTTCCACCAGGGAACAGCCCTTCTGATCTTGCCAACCTTTTGTTCGCAGCTGGCGTGATATGCTGATTCAACATTTGTGTGCAGCACAGTAGCTTTACGCTTTAACTCGTCTATGGATGTTATCGGACGGGTGGAGCAGTCTCTGGATTGCTCAAGTTCATAACAGAAAATATCCCAGTTGGGATTTCTGGGATTTCTAGTAGCTAGGCTACATGTGAGGCGCTTCCTAATGTGTTAGTGATCTGACATAGTGATCTGAGTAGCAACGTTATCCGTTATGAACTGTGAAAGGGGAACAAATGTTAGAGTTTTGTTAATTAACAACGTCGCTCTAGGGCGAGGTTGGTCGTTTGCGTACCAGATGGGGTGCTTAACCCCAGGACATGTCCGGCGTTTATCCATGGCTCCTGGATAAATGCTATGTCCATTGTAGCGAACCTCTCACAAAGGACGTCTGATGCGGCCTTTGCGTGACGGAGGTTCGCAGGTGTCTCCGGGTGTTGAGGAGGGTGGAGGGAGGGGACTGGACATTAGTCCGCCCTCTTGCGGCCCTTGGCCGTCATCTTCCGGCCACGGTTGGTGCCTAGAAGTGCCTTCTCTTCCGGTGTGCGCCTCGCACTCTTAGTACGCGCCCGGTGCCTCGAGTGGTGTGCCCAGTTCCGCGCGTTATGCGCCCAAAGAGTGGAAGGCGCAGAATCGTCCGCGGTGCTGAGGGCTCCTAGGCCACTGCAGTGCCCTGTGTCATTGCAGCCATAACAGAAGCACTGGCCGTGGAGCAGGTAGGCTTCTCCGCTGCGGGAGCAGGAGCCACTGCCTGCTCCTTGGACAGAGTGCCGGCCTTTGGCTTAAGTGTAGCTGTGCCCCACGCGAAATTGAGCTGGTGGCCCAGCGATTTTAGCCGGTTTGCCGATACTGGGACCAGCGCAATTGTCAGAACGGCCGTGTTCTGCCTCATTTCGCGGTGGAAGACACGCCAGTTTCCGGTGTTTTGGTCTTCAATGAGATTAAGAACCTCAGCCGTCTTCGTGTCCGCATTTGGAAGCGGAAAGTATCCGATGAAGACAGCGGCACGTGGAGCCTCTGCTTCAGAAACTATTTTTATACGGGTGTCCTTCCACAGCCGGAGCTTTGGCACCTCTGTGCTTAGCCACTCGGCTGTCTCTGCGTTCCCGCATGTAATAGTCATCCAGCCCGGTCTTGAGGTGCAGCCGGAGAACAGAGGCTTCACAGAGCCGTGTCTCAAGGCCATCACCCTCGCCAGGATGGCGGACTGGATATTATTTAGCTGCTCTGTCGTGAGAAGACTGCTGGTAAAATCGGCCGAGAGTATTGCCATCTTCACCGAGCTGGCAACGTCCCTGTATGAGGCCATGACACCGACTTGGGGTGTCTGCTCCTAGCCGCAGTTGCGACTGTGGAGGCTACTGGAGCCTCCGTGGCAGGCAGTACGCTTGCAGGCACCTTCGTCTGGGCACTAGGTGCCGCGGTTTTCGTCATGCCCCTCTTTGACGACGCCTCTTTTGGGGTCGTATTGGCCGATCTTATTCTCGTGGTGGTCGCGCCACTCTTGCTGGGTCCTGCCCTGGGAGGGTCCATAGGCTTCAGAGCGAGCCTTTTGGCCTCTTCCAAGTGACCTTAAGGGTCGCAAGGTGTCTGCGCAACCTATTTCTTGCGGCGCCGATAATGCGATCCGCTTCTGTTTGTCGAGGTGCCAGGTATCCAGAAGCCACCGTTAAAAGACACACTAACGTAGGGCCATTCATCACGGGGGCACGGTACGGTAACACCGGTGATTACGGGTTCTATTCGAGTTGTCCTCTCTAGATCCGCCATATTTAGTCTAGAGCAGGGGCACCTCGAGCAGGATGTGGTTCTTCACCACGTATGGCCGGTCTTTGGTAGTCGGTATGTGACTGCCAAATCCCACTGCCTGAGTCAGATCGGCGCGGCGACAGGGCGCTTCCTTAACATAGCCTTACAACGAGTTGCTGAATGCCTAAGAAAAGCCGGATTAACAATCGGTCTAAGCAAGTCAAAGTTCTGCCTCCTTAGTCTTTGACTTACCTAGGTTTCATCGTAGGTGGAGGGCGTCTGCGTATGGATCCCGGCAGAGTGGCGGCAATAACAAGGATGCCGGAGCCGAGGACGATGAATAAGGTGCGTGCGTTTCTCGGTACAGCTGGATGGTATCGGGGCATCGTGAAAAACTGCGCGACGCTGGCAGCACCGCTTAATGAAGCGCTGAAGAAGACCGGAAACACCAAGTTATTGTTGAGTCCGGAGGCGCAGCTGGCAGTATAGGCGTTGAAGATGGCGCTGAGCACAGCACCAGTCCTGGTGCACGCCGACTTCAAGCGGCACTTTTATTTACAGTGCGATGCGTCACACATAGATGTTGGAGCGGAGATTTTCCAGAAGGACGAGGACAACGAGGAGCAGACGATAGCCTTCTTCTCGGCCAAGACGAATAAGCACCAGGTGAATTACACCGTCACCGAGAAGGAGTGCCTTGCAGCCCTCCTGGCGATCCAGAAGGTCCGTCCCTATGTGAAAGGCATGTCGTGCATCACGGATCACGCCAACCTGAAATGGCTGGTATCGATGAAGGACCTCTCGGGACGCCTGGCTAGGTGGTCGCTGCAGCTCCAGGGCTTCAATTTTAGCATCGAGCACCAGAAAGGAAGCGAGAACGTGGTGGCAGACACGTTTTCATGATGCGTGGAGGAGATCGCCATGGAGTCGACGGAGTTGCTGGGTTTTGAGACCACCGAGTTTTCTGGAGATCAGTACCAGCAGTTAGTCCAGGAAGTGCAGGAGAATATAGACAACTTACCAGATCTCAGGATAGAGGAAGGTCGACCCACAGCCTAGTCGAGCGAGCCCATAGGGATCCAATGGAAGCTCACGGCGGAATGGCGAAGACGTTGGAGATTTCGCGGCGGCACTTCTATTGGCTTGGGATGGTAATGCAGATACGCGAGTATGTTCGCGGTTGCCAAGTGTGCAAGGAGTCGAAAGCGCCAAATCACAGCATGATGGTCGGGATCGGCGAGCGTGTACAGACGGAGCGACCCTTCCAGAAGCTGTACATCGACTTCCTTGGCAAGTATCCCAGGTCGAAGAGGGGCATGCGTGGATATTAATCGTGGTGGACCATTTCTCCAAATATACGTTCTTGAAGGCCATGGAGGAGCAACCGCCTCGAACGTCGTAGATTTCCTCATCAATGAGGTATTCTACAAATTTGGAGTGCCCGAAGTCGTACACTCGGACAATGGACGACAGTTCACGTCGAAGATTTTCGAGATAGCGATGGAGAGCTTTGGAGTCCGGCACCTGAAGACACCAATTTTATGCTCCGCAGAGCAACGCAGCCGAACGGGTGAACCGAAGCGTCTTGGCAGCGATCCGTGGGTTCCAGGAGGGCGATCATCGGGAGTGGGATGCTTACCTTCCCGAGATCGAGGTGGGCATCCGGAACGCATTCCATTTAGCAACGGGCGAAACACCGTTCTTCACGCTGTTCGGACATCGCATATTTCTGCACGGTTCCAATTATAAGCTGGCGAGGAAGCTGCAGTCGTTGTGCGATCACGAGATGGCCGGGGTGGCCACAGCCGACAAACTGTGGGTAGTGCAGGAGAAGGTGCGCAAGAGTCTGGAGACTGCTTACGATCGGAGTCGCCAGAGGTATGACCAAAGGGCCAGAGTGTTTGCCGCTAAGCCAGGCCAAGAGGTATGTCGCCAGAATTTCGTCCTTAGCGACTTTGGGAAGTAGTTCAACGCCAAGTTCGCCAAGAAGTTTCTGAAGGCCAGAGTGGTGAAAGCGGTGGGCAGCAAGGCATACGAGCTGGAGGATATGCAGGGCGGAAGTTTGGGCGTCTACCATGACAAGGATATCCGCATCTGACCTAAAAAAGAGAAAACAAAGTCTCCAGGGACCGAAATCTTAGAAGCGGTAATACTTTTCGTAAGGCGAGGGCCCCGCGTTGGGCACCGATCAGAACTGCGCTGGAGGTCAATGCCGGCGAAGGCTTCACGGATTCCGAAGTCACCAGGTATTCCAAATGCTCCCAATGATTTAGTCAAGGCGTCTCAACCCGGTAGCACCTCTCTAAATCCTTGGGTGGTGTGGCATTTCCAGTCGGAATAGGCTAAAGGGATATCGATGTATCGATAGGGTAGGAGCGATAGGATTAGTGGTGAGGGGATTCAAGAGAGAACCGGGGAAAAGGGGAACGGTGGCGACCACCTCTTTTTAAGAGAAAGGGATGTTGCCCTTAAACGCGATCGTTGCCTTGAGCGCCAAAACGAACGGGTAATCGAATGCGGAATTCAGGCAACGGAACGAGCCCATATAAGTTAGTATAGACAGGCAGGGAAAAGGCAGTAAGAAAGAGAAAAGAGAACGAGCAGGCAGCAGATCTAGTGCAGATTTAGCATCTGAAAAAAAAAATTCAAACGTGAGTTAAAGTGGCCGAAAAGGTTAAGGCGAAAATAAAGGTGTTATGTTTTGTTTTTTTCAGCGTGGCAGTGGTGGAATCACTGGCCAGGGCACCTTTAATTTAAAATTTCGAATTTAATTTTCTGTTTGGAGGAGTTGAACTTACGGAAGTGAGCACTCTGAGCGTCTGAGCAGCCGCGGGAAAATTACCGCAGGCACCAAACCTCGAGCCAAGCACCGCTACTCCGCATTTTCTGGGCCAAAGCCAAGAGCCTCTCCGAATTGGAGGAAATCAGCCGGTGAGTCCGTTCCGCGAGAGCGTTGTCGTCAGCCGGCAGATAAATTTTGGGGCGCCCTCGCCTGGGTGACAACCTGCAATTTCCGTTTGGGGTTTCTTTTCCACCGCAACAACCCGGTTGCCCAGTCGGATCATCTGCAGCGTGGAGCAGCTTTTCTTTCGCTGCACTCGGTTTGTCCACCACATTTTATGCCGCTGCCAGAGGAAGCCGCCAAACTAAGGCATTTCTCAGTTTTAAAAGTAGATAGTAGGCATTTATATGTATAGAAATGTTGTTGTCTTTTCTCCTTACCTTGTCCGCCGCGTCTCCTAAACTTCGGTCACGGATTAGTGCAACACAAGTGCTGAAAAAGAGAATCGGGTTAGTAGAAGCCGGACGGAGTAAATAATTTAAAGTAAACAAAAATAACAATAACATAGGCTCCGGTCCGCCGGAGATGGGTGATGCCCCAAGATCCTCAGGAGGCATCACAAGGTTGGGTGGGTGCGTCGTGGCGAAGTCATCCGAACCACCAGTTTCGTCCAGAATATGTCGTCCAATTTGCGTTTATAGTGTTTTTTGCTTACATTTTTCTGGTAGTGATGGGAGTTTGTAGTTTCGAGACGTCCGATATTTATCGGTATTTTTTTGTTCATTGTGCGGACTGCGGGCATCGGGTCGAAATCCCGCTCTTGGCTGAGCTAGCCCGGCATGCCCATCCCAAGCAGTTCCGTATTAATGTCGCATAAATTGTGCATAAATTGCTTGAATCCAGGTCATCCAGTGAAGAAGTGCAAAGCAATAAAGTTCCGAGTTTGCTCTTAGCCTCATAAAACTCCTTTTCACAGATACGGGGTAGAGCAGCAACCAATTTCTTCAAGATCAGTTCCTCAATTGCAAGCACGGGCAACTTCAGTATCATTAAATCAAAATAATCAAGCGCATTCTTGTCATGCTGCAAGTAGGGACCAAGTCATTATTGCTGCTGCTGTCGTTAAGGTACGAGATAGATTTGGACAGTTTCATTAGCACAACCTCTGTTAGATTCAGGATTTCAAATCAATTTTATAGCAGAGGACTAAGCACAGAGTTTGCGTTTACACAGGGATGAATTATATTTGAACATAACTACTGTAGGGAAGAACGACTCGGTAGTACGACACAAAGTCCACAAGTCGATTCATTCTCGCGTCAACGGTCATAGTTTTGCTTCCGATTTTTGGGTGTTGAGCTCATTTCTTCATATCAACCCCATCATGAAGGCAATTGTGCCCAATGGAAAATTCCAGCAAACAAATGGAAATTCCGTTTTCACAAATCAGCAAAGGTGGACTTACTAATTGGCGCAGAATCCTTTTTAGAACTTCTAAGCGTAGGCCAAAGTCTGTTTATACAGCTGAAGAAATTGCTTGCGAGCAGCACTTTGAGAAAACCTTCATCCTTCAAAACGACAAAGCGTTGATTTTTTGCATTGGAACGCAAGCTTGCAAATATTGGCGAGTTATATGACATGTATCAAGAGTTCATGAGAATTCTCTTAACTTTTTATATTTTAAAAACCCAACGTATTTAAAAATGTATCGTTTCTATCGATCGTCTCAGAATTGGAACCATTTTTTATTTGTTTTTTGTTACCATGATCATCTATCAATATAAGAAGACGAGTAATTGAGTTCTGAAAGAGTAGAGAAGCAGACGCTCTTTTAATGTACAAGAATAAAAAATAAAGTACAATAAGAAAAGTGTTGAAAAATAATTGAGACGACACCACAACAAGGGCTAAAAGCACCAGGAACCAACGACCGAGGATTTTGTCGTTCGACCCAGATTTAAACAGAAATCTAACCTTAAACAGGTATTTCCCCAACAAATGGTCCTTCGATGTCAAGTGAACAGCAAATAGATTGCACATAGTTCTTGCAATAAGCCCAGAAGGTATCAAATACATATGTATATACAAACTCATACAGCCGACGAGTTGACCTGTGTGTGCTTGCAGAAATATGCCGTAATATGGTGAAATATCAAATCGACGACGCAATTAGTGATTTCACAACAATCTGTGACGATACAATAAGACGCAGACAGTAACATGGAACCAGCAGGATCGAAATACAAGTCACAAGACAAAAAACAACAGAAGGCTATAAGACATGCCACATAAAGGTGAAGTTGACGACACACCTAAACCTGGTCTCTCGAATCCACAGTTGAAAATAGTAGAAACTCGCTACAGAGCACTGTTTGCATCTACACCGGCGATCCAAGACCCAAAGAGATTCGAGCACGTCTTGTTTTTGAACAGGAACAACTGGAACTCCAGCAGCAGCTACAATTGGCCCAATTGGAATCGAATGCAGGCCGCATAGCTGCGCTGCCGGTAAAGCCAGCAGAGGATCGGCTTCATTATGTATCTTATATATATATTGCTGTTACTCAGCAATCAAAGTGAATTTAATGTATATGTTGGAGCAGTAGTTTTAAATTTTTTTTATTTAATAATATTAAGTTAGCTTATTGAAATGAAATGTAAAATGAAATGAAATGAAATGTAAACAACATGTAAAAAGCTTATCAGGTGAATCTAAGCCTACTCGGCTATGCGCTAGCTTAAGCGCAACTGATAAGCTTTCAACTGCGTTGCGCTCGATTTTCCATGGCGCCCGAACAGGGACTACGACTAGCAACTTCTTAATTTTCACGTGTAAAAAAACGAACAAAATAGTGAATTTTCGTTGTCTCGGCACTTGTTCTGTTTTATTTGTTGGCGAAAGAACCTTGCTAGCGGAATTCGGAGAACAATTTGGATTCGGCGATTGAACAATTGGATTGGACAACGAAACAGAGTGCTTGGAAATTATGCCTAATAGTCAGGTATTCAGTGCCAAAAATTAAAATTTGTTAGCACTCCACTTCTGTATGAAATTTGTGCATTTATAATTCTTGGCATATATGTTGAATTATGAAACCAATTAAAATTCAAAAAAATCCCACCACCTCCAAATAAGTATTAAAATAAAAAGTGAACCGCCTTATGATATTAAATTTTGCGAAAATATTGAAAAATATATTTTAATTAGTGTTAGAGCAAGATAAGTGCTTATTTAATTTAAATTTATAAGTGCCACGTGCAATAAGCTCGAAAAATGAGCAGCGATAAAAAAAAACGAGCGTAGAAGCTCGGTAAATCCAAGAAACGCCTTTTACTCTTACTTCTCAACACGCGATGTCGTCAAAAAAGAGAAGTCAACAAAAAGCAACCCGGCTCTACTGACCGCAGACAGCAAGAGAGCGAACTCTTGCTCACCCACTCTGCTTACCCCAACTCCCACATCATGGAGCTATCAATGCCAAACCCCACCACCACCGGCTTCTATGGAAAAAACTCAAACAACTAGCAGTGCTAAAATTCCTGCCAGTCGCAGCAATATCACTACCAACAACTTAACAGACTACCAATATTACTATTTCGGTGCCAACGGCCGCAGTGCAAAATACGATGGCAACAAAAACCGTATGCACCGATAAGCAACCGGCGGTTCCAGCTATACAGACCGGTATGGATTCGCTACATTCAGATTAAGCGTAAGCTTAGTCCACTAAACACGGTTGGTAATAAACCAAAGCTCAACCGTACCAACACAAGCAATGAACAAACTAGGAGTTCCAATGATAACCGATTCGCCATCTTAGCAGAGGAGGAGAACAACCGAGCAGAATTGGAGCAGGTGACCCAAAAGAAACCAAAGCTCCCACCTATTTACGTAAGGGAAAAAAGCTTAAACGCCCTGGACAACGAAGTCGGAAGAACACTTTAGAGCCGTGTCTAATTACCTGGTGGAATCAAAAAAGAACTTCTACACATAGCAACTAAAAAGCAGCAAGGGACTGCAAGTAGTACTTAAAAGGAATTGAACCTGACGTCGCCCCCTCCGATATTCAAGAAGCACTTAAAGCCAAGGGCTTCTGTGCAAAAAATGTTAGCAATATAAGAAACAGAAACAAAACACCGCAACCACTATTTAGGGTCGAGCTCGAACCGCACAGCAAAGCCTTAAAGAAAAATGAAGTGCACCCGATCTACAAGCTGCAGCTGCTACTGCATCGAAGGATCACCGTGGAAGAACCACACAAACGCAGCGGCCCTGTTCAATGCACAAACTGAAAGCAGTTTGGACCCACCAAGACGTACTGTACAATTCGGACAGTCTGCGTAGTCTGCGGAGACTTCCACAACTCCCTAAACGGCCCTGAGAGCAAAGAAGACCCGCAAAGGAAAAAATGTGGCAACTGTGGAGGTAACCATACGGCAAACTACAGACGCTGTGCGGTCTACAGGGAGCTGAAGAGACGCATGCGACAAGCGTCAGCTACGAGTCAACAAAATACACAAAATGTGTATTATAACTTCAAAAGTACGCCAGACGTATTTTTCGCCAAGGCAGCCAGATCATCATTCGGTCCGCTAAATACCACCAAGGGCATCTCCTACGCCGAAGCCCTACAAACAGGTATGGAAAACCCTCTCCAGCCACACCCAGAACACGCTCAACAAATACCAGGGCAGCCGCAAAGTAATTTGGAAACCATGATGTTTACTATGCAACAAAGTATGATGGAACTTAATTCATTCATGAAAACAACTATGCAAACCCTTGTTCAGAACCAGAATATGGTGATTCAGTTGCTTGTAGCACAGCAGACCAAATAACTAATGTCGAATCTTCGTATCTCCATGTGGAATGCCAACGGCATTTCCCGACATAAACTTGAAATAACTCAATTCCTTAATATTAATCACATCGACGCCATGCTACTTGTTGAAACGAACCTCACAGGGAGATATAACTTCGAAATAAGAGGGTTTACCTTCTAAAACACAGATCATCCGGATGGCAAAGCCCACGGCGGAACCGGCATCCTAATCAGAGAACGCAATAAACACCATTAGCACCAAATCACTTGCAAGCCACGTCCATAAAAGTGCAGTCGGGAAACGGTAACCTCTGCATTGCCGCTGTCTATTACCCACCTCGCTTTACTATCTCTGAAGGTCAATTCATGGATTTTTACAACACACTGGGGGATCGCTTCATCGCTGCAGGAGACTACAACGCCAAATACACGCACTGGGGATCACGCCTCGTGACTCCGAAGGGAAGGCAATTATACAATGCACTTATAAAAGTGAGCAATAAATTGGACTACGTTTCTCCTGGTACCCCCACATACTGGCCCACAGACCCCAGAAAGATCCCAGATCTAATCGATTTCGCGGTGACAAAAAATATCCCACGCGATCTAATAAACGCCATGACCCTTCCGGATCTCTCATCTGACCACTCGCCTTTGTTGATAACCCTTCTTCAAAGCCCAGATATTTAAACATATTTGCATAAAATTTGAGATTTTGCCATTTTGTAGTATTCTAGTATCTCGGTTTTTTTTTTCAAAATCGGACAACTATATCATATTGCTGCCATAGGACCGAGCTAAACATTTTGAAGAAAAAAATCGAACTAAGCCAATTTTCCACATATTTTCCAAAAAAATTTGACACATGGCCATTCTGTATTATTATAGAATTTCGGTTTAAATTTGATCAAAATCGGACCACTATATCATATAGCTGGCATAGGAATATATATATTTGTTTGGCTTTGTTGCTCGCAACATTATTCCCTAGCAACATTCCTCGCTGGCAACATTCCTCGCTGGCAACATTTTTTTTAGCAACAAATATTTTATTTCAGTACCTGAGAAAGCGAAAAAGTCAGAACATTTGTCTTCTTCTTTTACTTACTGCAAGGGTATTTAAGCTTCGGCATGCCGAAGTTAGCTTCGTTACTTGTTTTGTTTTTTTTTTATTTAACAAAATTAAACCTAGCATACAATGGTAGGTAGATAGGTATAAGTGTTGAGGTTACTTTAGGCTAAGTAACGTCCAAGTAGAGCTTAGCTCCGTTTTGGTCCACACACTCGTTTTGGTCGTAGTCAGCGCCTCCCTTCAGTACCAGCCCCTGTCATTCAGGTAAGCCAGAATGGCATTCACTGTCTGCCTTCCCACTTCCCCTGGTGACCCGAGTTGGTGCGCTCCGAAGTGGCGCGCTCTTATCTGGTTGAATGTCAGGCAGAGACACAGTAGTGCTCCGGTGTCTCCTGCTCGTCCGGTTCCTTGCAGCTTTTGCAGTGTGGGTGGTAGGGTAGGCCCATCTTACAGGCATGTGTGCCTTTTGGCCAGGGGCCGGTTATGACTGCCGTTACCGTCCTGATTTCCGTTTTTCTCTTCGAGATCAGCTCCCACGAGTGACCCACTAACAACATCCACCTTCGCTGACGACACTGCGATCCTCAGCCGCTCCAGATGCCCAGTCCGTGCAACAACCCAACTCGCCAACCACCTCAAGCTAGTCGAGAAGTGGCTCTCTGATTGGCTTATTAAAATAAACGAACAAAAGTGTAAACACATGTAACGCGAATCACAGTATTCGGCCAAGATGTTGGGAAGATGCGAGGGGGGTGCACGCGAAAAGATCCGGCTGCGGCTCGTCGGCTAGTGGGGCGGTGGTCTTTCCCTCCTGCATCTGGACTTTTGCCATTCAGAGACAATCAACTTGCGTGCTGCGACAATAATTTGGGGGGTGAAGACAAACCCTCACTACACTCAAACGGACGGACAGAATTTACTCAGAATTTTCCAGATATCCTCCGATGACTTGAGAAATGAGCGCCCTCCCTGCCTTGACCATTTCGAACCGTTAATTATCATAATTGTGGAATGGCCCCTTTGCTGTTTAAAAGTTTCAACGGGGGAGTCATCCTTGGTGAGACAAAACAAAAAAAAAACACATCAGTTTAAAACATTATAATAGTATATAAAATATCAGAAAAATGTACTTAAAATTAAAAGACATCGAATAGACATACATGTAAAAAAAAAAAATAATTCTAACAATTAAACACTAAAGCAAAATCTTAAACAGAAAGAAAATAAATATAAAAGAATATGTCTGCGATCAGCAGCTGCGAAACTAACAAACAAATGTAATATAAAAAGGCAAACGAGAATAATTGCATCGGCTAAGCTTTCGCTCAACGCTCTTCATTCGGGGCAACATCAAAGTGCCAAGCCTCGGCATTGGCTTCGGATTAAAAAATCGGACGCATAGAAAGGGATATACGGGACAAGTCCCGGTTTAGGTGGTCGACAAATTTAGATTTTTTTTGTTTTACTATTAAATCGATAGCGACATCTCGGCTCTCGATGTATTACTGACTCACACGGTACTTTGCTGGGGAATCCATCGACGAAAGCGCTTCCGAAGATGATGCCGATCTGTGGAGTCGAAAAATGAGAAAATATTCCTAACACAGCCGTACTTGGCCCACCGTACACCGTTTATCTTTTCGCTCTATTGCGTCAATATCTTAAGGCACAAAAACATTTGACCGAGCGTTGCCCCCAACTATTCTCCTTTGCTTTCGTTTAACATAATTTCGATTATTCCTGTTTTTTCCAATTTTCCGTACATCAAAACTACCACTAAACTAGAGCTATTTTTTCCCATGACTAATTGCAATTACTCAAACATTTGGCGAGCACAAATTCACTGCCGCTGGTGCCGGGATACCCCTGGTCGGCTTATTGAAGGGAATTAAATGGTATTAATTACCGCCGGGGATCCGAGGGAATATAGATAGTAGGTATGGATCGTTGATGCCGAGCAGAGTTTTTTTCGTCGATCGCGAACTCGGTTGGGAAGCGAATCTTGGGCCCACTCACACAATAGTTTTAAACAAAATACCCAAAGAAATGACTTTTATTTGGCTTTCCGGTGATGGCCCATGTCCGGCCAAGTGGGCGCGTTGGTTCCTCCAACCTTCGTTGCAGTCTTGTTGAGCTTCCCGCTTCCCGCCGCCAAGTACGAAAATGGCGGTCGGTGACGCCGCGTCGAAAATTCGGTAAAAAAAACCTAAATGCAACACCATTAGCTGGCGGCAGCCAAAAAATATAATCATTGCCGCTTACCCAGGCAAACGTCGGTGGCACACCTCGGTGGAAGCACTTTTAAATTTTAAAGTATATTTAAATTCTCAATTTTCTTGGGCACTTCTACATTCGAGTCGGCTTTTCTCTCTGACTAAGAAAAAGGGAATAATTCAATCTGGCTGGGCGATCGCCGCCTTTGGGCCGACTCGGCTTTCTTCCCATCTCTCCCGGAGAGATGACAGTTGCCACTGTTGCCTCTTACGCCGTTTGCAGAGCGCCTCTCCCCCTTTCGGGTTCCGCCGTCTGCTATGCAGATGGCGCTTGCCTATTTGCCCTCGAACTTAGGTGGTGCTAGCCGCGTCTGCCACAAGCGTTACACACATAACGTTTACTCTAAACAGACAAACTTCCGATTGCCTTGTGTCTGGACTACAAGGTTCTGCTCTACAACACCACTCTTAAGTCAATCTGGACCTATGGCTCCCAGCTTTGGGGAAACGCGAGCACAACCAACATAGACATCATACAGCGCGCTCAATCAAAACTCCTGCGTACTATCACTGGGGCACCATGGTATATTCGTAACCAAAACATACACAGGCATCTCGGCATTTTCGCAGTCAAAGATGAAATAGACAAGCAAAAAGCGTCCTACAATGTAAAACTCTGTGCCCCCCCAAATCCTCTCGCAAGGGTCTTGACTCGGGTTTCCAGCCGAACCCGCCTGCAACGTACTGACCTTCCAACCCAGCCATAATTTGTCAGGGCCTTCTTTACTGTTACAGTCAATATGACTGCTAGTTAGGTTATAATATAAGATTTGATACACTTATTGTTAATTGTAAATAAATGCAAAATCAAAAAAAAAAAAAAAATTCAATTGGGAGGATGTCCAGGAGAACGTCCAATGCGTCCCCCGGAGTCGTGCGCAGGCCGCCTGTTATACAGATCTCGGTCATGCGTTGAATCCTTCTTAGTTTGCCCAGGAAAGTGGACCGCTTGAGTGCAGGCCACCAGATTGTCACTCCGTAGAGGAGTATCGGGCAGATAATAACCGTGTACAACCAACAGACAATTTTTGGGGGGTCATTCCCCATTTTAGCCCGATGGCCTTACGGCAGGTATAGAGCGCGATTGTGGCCTTTTTGGCCCTTTCGTCCGTGTTGAGGGACCAATCGAGCTTCCTGTCTAGGATAAGGCCTAGATACTTGGCCTGATTTTTAAGAGGGAGAGGTACCCCGCAGAACTTAGGGGGGTACCATCTTGGGGATTTTGTATTTATATATTTCATACCACTACAACAAATTTGGTGCGTAAGATGTTTTTAATCTCACAATATTCATTTTATTATTATTTAAATATCTATATATGGATGGCAAGGGTCCTTCAGACCAAGGCAAGATCAGCAGAGTTTTTAATAATGTATATCCCTTGGCTATACTGGTGCATTTGGTCGACTTGTAGGTGATTACCTATTTGATAGACTCCACTTTCTCCTCGGAGAGGGTCCTCCGCGCGGTACCTTCTGGCAACGTACTAGGGTACGGCTAATGCGAACGGCAATTTCCTGTGAATCTCCCAGCCTACAACTCCCATGACTCCATCTCCCTACCGAGACCTGGGCAAGTCTTAAAACGGCCTCCCCTCAAGTCAGGCGTGTAAGGCGACCCGTGCTCTCTGACTTTTGGTTCGCAGCTGATGGGTTAATCCAGCTGTGTTCGAACGGCCCTGTCTTCCCAGGGCCGGGCAACCTTGTGGTAACTAGCCTTGCCGTGACTTCTCTCAGCTCACCGCTCCCAGGAAGTGAGTGAGAGCGCTCCGAAAAGGGCAAAGTACGCCAAGGAAGCCCCTAAAGCAACGTCCTTCTTCAAGCCGAAAACATGCACTGGCAAATGGCTGCAAGCATGAAAACGATGGAACGGATACTAGATATCCATATCAGAGGAACAACGGAGAAAAACCTTGCCGAAGCACAGCATGCATACAGGAAAGGTAGCTCCACGGAGACAGCACTACACAAAGTAGTGAGATACATAGAAAAGGCACTGGTATATAAAAACTACACGTTGGCACCTTCCTAGACATAGAAGGCGCCTTCAACAACGTAATCGTAGATTCCATCCTTAGATTCCATCAGCAAGATTGGTGTCGAAGAAGGCATCAGAAAATGGATCGGCGCAATGCTAACGAGCAGGAGGATAACAGCCGAACTGAGGGGCACTCATCACAAGAGATATGTAAAGAGGAGCATACCTCAGGGAGGGTTTGTCTGTCTTCGTTTCTGTGGCTGATAAACATGGACGACATATTTAGAGAACTCAATAGCGAAGGAGTTAAAGTGGTAGCATACGCATACTTCAGGACCATTTCCAGGCGTCATCAGCGAACTAATGACAAGAGCGCTGAAAGAACTCAACCAATGGCAATGGGCTGGCCAGGAAAGGGTCAGAAGTATTCTCACTGACAACAGAATTTCAACAATACTAAAGGAGACGACTGCAGAGCTGATTTCCAAGAGGAAAACGGAAATCAGGACGGTAACGGCAGTCATAACCGGCCCCTGGCCAAAAGGCACTCATGCCTGTAAGATGGGCCTACCCTACCACCCACACTGCAAAAGCTGCAAGGAACCGGACGACCAGGAGACACCGGAGCACTACTGTGTCTCTGCCTGGCATTCAACCAGATAAGAGCGCGTCACTTCTCGGGTCACCAGGGGAAGTGGGAAGGCAGACAGTGAATGTCATTCTGGTTTACCTGAATGACAGGGGCTGGTACTGAAGGGAGGCGCTGACTACGACCAAAACGACTGTGTGGACCAAAACGGAGCTAAGCTCTACTTGGACGTTACTTAGCCTAAAGTAACCTCAACACTTATACTTACCTACCTACCATTGTATACTAGGTTTATTTTGCTAAGTAAAAAAATAAACAAAACAAGTAAGGAAGCTAACTTCGGCATGCCGAAGCTTAAATACCCTTGCAGTAAGTAAAAGAAAATGAAATATGTTCTGACTTTTTCGCTTTCTCGGGTACTGCAGTAAAATATTTGTTGCTAAAAAAAAATGTTGCCAGCGAGGAATGTTGCTAGGGAATAATGTTGCGAGCAACAAAGCCAAACAAATATATATATTCCTATGCCAGCTATATGATACAGTGGCTTGATTTTGATCAAATTAAAACCGAAATTCTATAATAATACAGAATGGCCATGTGTCAAATTTTTTTGAAAAATATGTGGAAAATTGGCTTAGTTAGATTTTTTTCTCAAAATGTTTAGCTCGGTCCTATGGCACCTATATGATATAGTTGTCCGATTTTGAATTAAAAATAAAATTGAAATACTAGAATACTACAAAATGGCAAAATCTCAAATCTTATACAAATATGTTAAAATTTGTCTGAGTTATATTTTTTTCATTAAAATTTCCCGATCGTTCCTATGGTATAGTCGTCCTCCTATGATATAGTCGTCCGATTTTTTTAAAATTAAAACCGAAATTTATAATAAAACCAAATGGCCTTACCTCAAATTTTATGCAAATATATTAAAAATTGGCTAAGTTATAATTTTTTTCATTAAAATTTACCGATCGTTCCCATGGCAGCTATATGATATAGTCGATCGATCCGGCCCGTTCCGACCTATGTAATAGTGAGAGCATATAGAAGACTATTTGCAAAGTTTCATTTAGATAGCTTCAAAACTGAGGGGCTAGTTTCGGTAGAAACGGAAACGGTCAGACAGACCGACAGGCGGACAGACTGACAGACGGACATGGCTAGGTCGACTCGTAGCAAACTTCTGCCTTATATTATAATACCCTGCAAGGGTAAAAATATACAGTGAATATTTTAGTGCGGTAGGAGAAAAAATTACTAAGTTATTTGTGGGTTGTAAATCGTTTTTCCGAAAAATGAAATTTGGCACAAAAACTTCACATTTCCTTTAATTTTCATTTCATTGATTTGATTTTAAATTTTGTTAAGATATCAAAAAAAAGGCCATGTAAGTTTTGTTTGGACGTCTTTAATGACACATAAAATGGACTAGAAAAATCTACTCCGCAAACTAGAAAGGGGCGCGCCATTATTTGACCCATTAGCACTGACTTATATTTAAAACAGTGGACGCAGCCACGAACACATTTCGTGCATGCTTCTCGCGCATTGATTACCCATATCTGTTGTCTTAGAAGTGAGACCATCACCTTGACACCGGCATGGTAATGAGTCCGATGCAGGTTGCGAAGGAATAGCGAGACAAATTCTGACTTTGAGGACAGTAATAGTGGAAATTTGGCATCATACGGAATTGGCGCATTTAGTAGTCTTCCCCCAACTCGGATCAATTTGAATCTCACACCTTCAAACTCCCTGGTGTGTACGAACGGATTTAAACGTTGTAGATGTGGGCTTAAATTTCCAGACTTTCCAACTTGATGTATTCTGAACCGAACTCCGCCTTTTGAAATATTTGGACCATCCTAAGAAACGACAACTTCAGTTCGTTTGCCGAAATAACGACCTCGCGTTGACGCTTCTTTCCTTGAATAAGTCCATTTACGTGGGCCATGATCCGTAGAAGTTTGTTAAATGATGAACATCTTCCAACAAGCTCAATAAATACATTCGGATGGTTTGTTGTGATTCTCACTTAGAGAAGCCATATAGCCGAACGGACGCGATTAGTTTTACTCCGCATTGCAACAACTTATACGTCGAAGTACAATTTAAAAATTCTAAACTTTGTTTTTTTCTTGCGAAACTAACATAGTTCTATTCTATCGTTTTTAATGAGTGTAATGACCCCGAGAATACACATCTGATACACTCTGAGCTTCTGCTATTGATCCGTTTATTCGCTCTTTGGTAATACAACTTATCAATCCTGTGGTTTACAATTGACTGACTCTCCCTCTCT